>CAUYRH010169005.1:0-19289 GCA_963574655.1 Perodicticus potto
AGTGATTAAGAAAATGCTATGAGGGCTATCTCTCACAGTACGATCAAAATGTTTCTGATTGTATATGAAGCACATTCTGCCCTATGATTGCACCAATGTACACAATTATGATTTAATAAAATTATTTAAAAAAAAACAAAATAAGTCTGGGTTTTGTGTAGAAGGTAGAATTAGATCAAATGACCTCTGCTCATGAAGCACGCTCACCAGTTGCACTGAAGTATTGTACTTGAGAATAATACTGTTCTTTCTGTGAGATGTTTAACCTTGACTAGAGATTAATATTTCAACAACTGGGAGCTCATAAACGGGAACGTAAACTGAAGTACCTGCATGCAGAACAATAATGCTATTTTATTTCCACAATGGCAAGAATTTCCTAAAATTGAGATTTTTGAATTGTTTTTAACTTACACTACTGGAATATCTCAATATTCAGTTGTCTTTTGAAGTTTATGAACCACTCACTATAAAAATGTCTTAGGATTTAAACTTAAGACATGAAACTATAAAAAAATACTAGAAGAGAGTGCAGGGAAAATGCTTGAAGAAATCAGCCTGGGAGAACATTTCATGAGGAGGACACCCCTGGCAATTGAAGCAACACCAAAAATATATTACTGGGATCTGATTAAACTAAAAAGCTTCTGCACAGCCAAGAACACAGTATGTAAAGCAAGAAGACAGCCCTCAGAATAGGGGAAATATTTGCAGCTTATGTTTCTGATAAAGGTCTGATAACTAGAATCCACAGAGAACTCAAACTAATCAATAAGAAAAGAACAAATAACCCCATTTCATAATGGGCAAAAGACACAAACAGAAGTTTCTCTGAAGAAGACAGGCGCATGGCCCACAGACACATGAAAAAATGTTTATCATCTTTAATCATCAGAGAAACGCAAATCAAAACCACTTTGAGATATCTTCTAGCTCAAGTAAGATTAGCCCACATCACAAGATCCCAAAACTACAGATGTTGGTGTGGATGTGGAGAGAAGTGAACACCTCTGCACTGCTGGTGGGAATGCAAGCTAATATGGCCTTTTTGGAAAGAATAGTTTGGGAGAATAGTTAGGAAACTGAAAGTAGATCTGCCATTTGATCCTGCAATTCCTCTACTAGGTATATTATACCCAGATGACCAAAAATCATTTTACAACAAAGACATTTGCACCAGAACGTTTATTGCAGCCCAGTTCATAATTGCCAAGTCATGGAAGCAGCCCAAGTGCCCATCGACCCATGAATGGATTAACAAATTGTGGTATATCTACACCATGGAATACTATACAGCCATAAAAAAGACAGAGACTTTACTTCTTTTATGTTTACCTGGATGGAGCTGGAACATATTCTTCTTAGTAAAGTATCTCAAGAATGGAAGAAAAAGTATCCACTGTACTCAATACTATTCTGAAATCAATATATAATCACCTACACTTTCATATGAATTAAACACAACTATAGTCCATAAAGAAGGAGAGAAGAAGAGGTAGAGGGCATGGGAGAGGGGAAGGAAGGAGAAGGGAGGGTTTTTGCTGGAACCTCTCCTAATGTGCACAATGCAAGGGTACATGTCAAAACTATTAAGAGTAGAGTATAACTGTCTTAACACAACAAATAATTAAATGAGGTGAAGGTTATGTTAACCAGTTTGATGTAAGAATTCCAAACTGTATATAAAATCAGCTCATTGTACCCCATAAATGCATTAATGTACACAGTTATGATTTAAAAAGAAAATTTTAAAAATAAGTAAGACTACTAGATAAAAGAGAAACAAACACAATGTTTTAGTTGCTTGATTTTAATATCAGAAAATATTTCTACACACAATATCACACCCAGTGTAATTGGGAATTAGACCTAGTATCAAAAATGCCCAGTCTGTGTTTTTTTAAGGGGCAAATAAACAGGTAGAAAAAGTGTGGAATTTGAAGTCAGAAGGTCAGTATTAAGCTCTGACTCATCAGTTTTTCAAAAGTTCAGCCTAGAACATGTCTTTCTTCTCTTCCTGGTACCTGGCTACAGATATGGCAGAGCACAAGAGTGAGGGGGAGACCTCTTTGGTCTTGGGTTACTTTACTGACCATCAGTCAGCAGAGTTGTATCAGGGGCTTTTCAATCTAAACAATGTAAGATACAAACTAGAGATTTACAGCCAACTAAACATCTAGTGCCCCCTCAGTACCTGCTCAACTCTGTACTCTGCACACAAAAGAGGTAAAAAAAATCAATAAAGTTGTAGTCTGTGCTCTGTAGTCATCACGATCTATGATCAAAACCACACATAAATAATTTTAAACAATTATAAACAATACTTAAACAAAAAGGAACAATATGAGAATGACCATGATTTAGTGTATGAAGCAAAGTCAAAATGATAATGAAGAATTCTAAAATCACCAGGGAATAGTTGCTGGAAATTCACTGGAAGTAGCTGCATCCATTTGCAGTATTTTACTTCTTACCAAACGTTTTGTCAGTTTCTGTAGCCACAGCCATTGGAAGGTCTTTGATGGACGTTTTACTGCTCTATGACTCAGTTTCCTCATATATCCAGTGGAAAATAAAACTCCTATTCCTCATAAAGTTCACAATGTGAGGCTCGGCACCTGTGGCTCAACGGGCTAAGGCGCCAGCCACGTACACCTGAGCTGGCGGGTTCGAATCCAGCCTGGGCCCACCAAACAACAATGACGGCTGCAACCAAAAAAAATGGCCAGGTGTTGTGGCGGGCACCTGTAGTCCCAGCTACTTGGGAGGCGGAGGCAAGAGACTCGCTTGAGCCCAGGAATTGAAGGTTGCTCTGAGCTGTGATGCCACGGCACTCTATCCAGGGTGACAGCTTGAGGCTCTGTCTCAAAAATAAATAAATAAATAAATAAAGTTCGCAATGTGATAGTTGAAAAATATTGATAAATATTTTATTTTTGTAGATGTTTGAGGTTTTTAAACTAAATTATCTAGCACAGATGCTTGTATCTATGATAATAAAAAGATCACAAAGTGGGCCAACTTACCTCCACAGTCTAAACTTATGGTAGGAAAAATAAGAATCTTGTAACACGGTAGATTCACACAGAATTATGAAGGAAGCTTACAGGTTTTTAAACATTTTAGTCAGCATTTTTAATGTACCAGGAAGGGGTTTTGAGAAATAAATCAGGAAAGTGTTTCTAGCAAGCAAATAAGGACCTCTCTTTCTTTCAAATTAAGTTTTGGAAAAAATCAGGTCAAAATTAATTAACTCTGTTGCTGCCAGGAGCATCTGAACCAGAAATTTCCTTGGCTAATTCCTAAGTAGCAAATATAGAAGAAATTCTCTCATCTAACTCAACCCCTGAGAAGAGTCCTAGAAAATGTCCATCAAATGAATGAAAAAGCAAACAAAAAAAATCAATCAGTGGTTAAAAATAGACATCTATATACTGAAAATGATCTTGCTGTTTTGGGAGGAAATGTTTTATCATTATTACTGTATTTGCCAAGTATAAAATTAAAAGTACAGGATGGTGGAAATTTACTTTGAAATCTGAAAGACAAACTATCAAAGGAACTTGGGAATATGAGTGAGCTTAAGATCTGTCAATATTTTCATTTCTACCTATAAGGTGAGAACTATAGGAATTCACCAGGAGTTTTAGTAAGTAGTTCCAACTTAAATAGAATGAGATGAGAAGTCTGGGCAGGAGGCAGCTAAGAAGCAACAGGAAACTAATAGGGCCCCTGGAAGGAGAGGTCACCACTAAAGGCCCCTCATCGAACAACTAGGCACAAACCCACAGGTGATTAGATCAATAGACCCACATCTAGCGGCCTGTTGGTGAATGTGGTTCAGACAGGCTAGAAGGAAATGGACTACAATTCATCACTACCTCTAGCTCAAGGAGGAGTAAAGCAGACAACAGATCAGTGCTTTTCAACCTTGTTTATCTTATGGTGCATTTGAACCTGTAGTTTAACTTCCATGGCACACTTACGGTGATCAAAAAAAAAAGTGAAGAAAAGGTATGTTTATTGTGATTTCAACGTCTTTTAAAAATAACTTAATTAATGATCTTGAAAATTTTGGGGGGAACACCTAAGATCCTCTCATGACATACCAGTTGAAAATCACTGCACTAGAAGTGCTGAACTCGAGGCAGCTCTGTGTGAAGAGCGAAGAGGGACCAGTGGACCATCTTTCTCGGAGGAAGCTGAGCACAGTCTGGGGGCAAAGAATTCAGCTACAGGGTCTAAATCCAAGGTAGGTTCCAAAATTGAAATGTCTGCCAGGAAGCCAGACACAGTGGTACCCAGAGCAGAGGGAAGCCCTAGATAGACCCCTGATAGCCAAAAGCTCACTTAGTCCTCCTCTTAGACTCCTCTCTTAGACTCCTCTTGGGAGCCTCGAAGGAACTTCAAACTCAACATGTTACAAACAAAAGCTCATGGTCATTTCCTGAAAACCAGGTTCTGCACCCTTCATTGCTCCCTAACACAGCAAATAGCATCTCCATTCCCCCACCCTGCTCCCCTCTCCCCGGCCCTTCATATCCAACTCTTCTTAAATTTGACCATGTCTCTCCGCCTCCACCACTTCGCGACTTCAGTGGCTCTCCTGGTTTGTGTGGCATCAGAAGTAGCCTAACTAATCTTCCCCCAACCACTCCTGCCTCCCTACAGGCTATTTTAAGCCTTGCAGCCAGGGTGGGCATCTAGAACATAAAGCTGACTGGGTCATGACACTGCTCAGAGCCCTTTGATAAAGAGGGAACTCCTGAACATGGCTTAGGAAGCCCAGCATTCCCTGGCTCCAGCCCACCTCTCCAGCCTCTTCTGGTTCCACTCTGCCCCTCAGCAATGCATTCTGCCCATTGTGTCCTTTTAAGGCCTTTGTACTCACTAAATTCCATCTTGCTAAAAAGTCTTTTCATTCAGGAATTCTGCCTCATCTGTTTAGCTCAAACAGCTTCTCCCCAGGAGAGCCTTTCCTGACATCCCCAGCCAGGTATGGGCAGTTGGAATTTTATACTGACACTCATAATTTGTTTTTATTACTATCAGTGTTGCTCTCAGACTCTCTGAATTCCATGAGTACAAGGTAAGTATTTTTGCTCACTGGACCCACCACCTCCAGCTTGCAGAAGATAGAAAATAGGCAAAGCATTGTTGAAAATGAAATGAAGAAAGGCCACAGAGATGAAAGAAAACCAGAAAGAGAGCCAGGGACCCTCATCTTCTTGTATCTGCTCTCTCTTACACATGACTAGGAACAAATTTTATAATTATGGTTTGCTTTGTCACAAATTATTCCCCCAGTCCAGGAACTGTTTGGCAAATGCCCTAAGATTTGACTACAGGAGGGCAAGGTCCTTGGTTATAATTCAATAAAGACACAAGGCTTTGAGCGCTAGTCATCCAGCATTTTTAGGTCTCATTGAAATGAAAAGATTATTTTTTTTCTCCCAGTAATATAAGTGTAATTTTAATGATTGATCATTTTTGAGATATGGTAAAGTATAACCATTTTGAAACCTATAACAATGAAAAAGTTCTCAAGACAGATTTTTTTATCCTCATAGGCTGGAAATGAAAAAGAGAAGAAATTTTAAAGACGTTGTAATAATCTTGAAGAAACATTGCTAGAAAAAATAATTTTTTAATGAAATGTAATATCTATAAGTATTTTCTGCTGGAGGAAAAACTATCTTTTGGAAGTTTCCATATTAACAACTTATAAAAGATAGAATAAGTGAAGAATCATATTTTCTGATTGCTTTAATTAATCTTTCTTTATATGCTTCAGATCAAAACGCTTCAACTCTTATTAATGTTCTCAAAATTTAATATAAAACCTTCAAATAATCCACAATAAATATCTATAATATACATCCATACTATTTTGGTTCTAAAGCCAATGTGTGCTTATTTGTTATTAAAAAATTTAAAAGTCTGCCTATGTTAGGTGTATTGAAAACAAAAGGTTTTGTGTCAAAGTGCTAAAACTATTAAAAAATCAACAGACAAGCTTGTATATGCCAAACACACACACAGCTTTGATGAATCATTAATAACGCTAACAGAAATCATTTACTGAGCACGTATTAATGTGCCAGCCTCTGTGTTGACCACTTACTTCATGGATGTTATCTCCTACCATCCACTACAACTTTGTGAAGCGGATTCTATTTCTGTCCTGATTCTATGACCCTTTTCATCATTTGATAAAAAAGGCTTGAAAAGGGTTAAGCAAATTGTTCAAGATCATAACTACTAAGGGTAATAAATATGGTTAAATAAAACACTAGTCAGAAATGGAACAATTTACACGTGAACAAACTAAATTGTTGATTGATTTCAGCAGAGTTGCTGAGGGTTCAGCTTTACCATCACACATATGCGTGGTGACCTAAAATACCAAGGACTGAAAGAAGGAAATTACAGAACAAACAAGATGCTGATGAACACATTATCCTTTCCATCCCAAATACAGATTTCTATTTATCTCACTCATATAATTATAATTAAAAAGCTCAAAAAATAGCCCTGTAGAAAATATCAATAGTTTCCTAAGAATGAATGTTGACTTGGTCCCTGATTAATGTTCTAGAAATGATTAGACTTGGTTCCAATGGAGTGATCTTTCCTAGTTGTGAATTTCAAGAAATATAAAAGTTCAACCTAAATAGACGTAATCATCAGACCATTGGGTGATAGTCACCATTCTGAATGACCACTGTCATTCTGTTTATTATTTTGTGTCCTTCTAGAATTTTAACTTTAGTTAAATTCTTAAATAGTCTGATGATAGGAGATTTTGCCTTTCCTGTTTTTTGTTTGTTTTGTCTTTTGGTCTTTTTTTTTTTTTTTTTTTTTGGAGACTCTACCCTTGGTAGAGTGTCATGGTGTCATAGCTCACACCAACCTCAAACTCCTGGACTCAAGTGATCCTCTTGTCTCCACCTCCTGAGTAGCTGGGACTATAGGCTCCCACCACAGCACCTGACTATTTTTAGAGATGGATCCCACTCTTGCTCAGGCTAGTCTCAGACTCCTGAACTCGAAAAATCCACAGGCCTCGGCCTCCCAGAGTGCTACAATTACAGGTGAGAGTCACCATGCCCAGCCCCAGCCTTTTCTGTTTTAACAACATGCTCCATTCAGGGGCAGAATTTATAAGGTAATTACCATAAAGTAGTCTCATTATCTCGATATCATCAAAGACCATCTTCATCACTACAGAAAGTATGTGTCCTCACTACACTACCCTGCTCTGTGCCAGCAAGCCCCTTGACGCTGCTCTTCACACAGCCAGCATTGTTCTTTTCTCTAAGCATTGTACAGCATATTGCCAAAAAATAATTTGTGATCAACTCTACGGGAGCACATACCAAGCTAATGTCAAAGCTAGACTGGCAATGAACTAGGATGTTAGAATTTAGTCTGCATTTCTGTAATCATCAGTTAAGCAATCATATTTCTGAATTCAGAATTCTCTTTGGGAGCTGTAATATATACTTCAAAATTCCCTGAGTGTTATTGGAATATTTTTCTCTCGACCTACAAAGGGGAAACTATAAAAGATTTCCTGCTGAATTAACTCCCCGCAAAAGTGAAAGGTTAGGGACCCAAGGATAAAATCTTTCCAAGACGCGAGACAAAAGGAAGACGGAGATCCATTTCATACAATTAAGTGGCTTTTATTCCACCTGGAGTGTAGGTGGGGTGAGATTCCTGACTAGGGAGAAATCCACACGTGGGCTACGGCAGACAGGAATGTAAAGGGTTAGGGCCGCCAGGATTGGTCTGTCATAGCTTTACCTGAGTAGGTGGGCGGGGCAAGCTAAGGGAGGTCTGGATTGGTCCATTCACTATTTCCTGGGAGGGACATGCTTTCCAAGAAAGGGATCCTTCCTGGGTGGGTCAGTAACCTGATTCTATCAAAAAGAACTTGGTAAATTCAGTTATTATTATTATTTTTTTTTCTGAGACAGAATCTCACTATGTCGCCCTTGGTAGACTGCTATGGTGTCACAGCTCACAGCAATCTCAAGCTCTTGGGCTTAAGAGATTCTCTTGCCTCAGACTCCCAGGTAGCTGGGACTACAGGCGCCTGCCACAATGCCTGGCTATTTTTTTGTTGCAGTTGCCATTGTTGTTTAGCTGGCTTGGGCCAGGCTCGAACCTGCCACCCTTGGTGTATGTGGCTGGCGCCATAATGACTGTGCTATGGGCACCGAGCAATAAATTGTTATTTATTTATTTATTTATTTATTTGAGACAGAGCCTCAAGCTGTCACCCTGGATAGAGTGCGGTGGCATCACAGCTCACAGCAACCTCCAATTCCTGGGCTCAAGAGAGTCTCCTGCCTCTGCCTCCCAAGTAGCTGGGACTACAGGCACCCGCCACAACGCCCGGCCATTTTTTGGTTGCAGCCGTCATTGTTGTTTGGCAGGCTGGGCTGGATTCGAACCCTCCAGCTCAGGTGTACGCAGCTGGCGCCTTAGCCCATTGAGCCACAGGCACTGAGCCTATAAATTCAGTTATTTAACAACATTTTTATTGCCATTTATTTAAAAAAAAGTGACAAGATGAAAACATTAAGTTTTGCCTTTGCCTTATTCTTAACATTAGGCCACAGAGGGAACAGGTGCCCCATTGGCTGGACAGGTGCCAGCCATTGAATTCTAGATGCTGTACTCTGCGTCATTTGCCCTTTCAACCTGCTAAGGAACTCACAGAAGTTCCTCCAAAAAGCTGCCTTATTCATTTTTTAAATGGGTTCACAGTAGAAAGTCTATATCAACTCATTTATACCATCTACACAAATAGTCACTAGTCCAAGTTTTAAAAAAACAAATAGACAATTCAATAAAATGGAAAAGCTAACTGCCAGTACTGGCATTGCAGTTTATTCTAGGAGAATCTAATCAGAACACTTTAATGTTCTACAGGAGAGTATGACCACCCCCTCAAAATGGGCAACTTAAATACCCTTTCAAAGACTTTTTTTTGTTTCCTTATGAACAAATAAAATCACTTTATTATTTTATGTAGCCTACAATAGAAAATAAAGTCATCAGTCATATTTATATTTTTCTCTTTTAAAACTATAGGATAATTACAAATAATCCACCAACCTCTTTCCTGCCCCAAATACCTGGGGGGTACACAGGTGGCAGAAAAAATGAATTGGAAAGGGTTTTTTAAACACATTGACTATACTTCAGAAATCCTGCATTCAACATGTTACTTCCTGGTTAATTTTCAAAATGATTCTCAAAAGGCTTTATACTCTCTTACCTTCCAATATGTCTATATAGATACTTCTGTGTATAAAACATGTTTTTAGGCAAAGCCACTAAAATAATAGCATTTAATTAGGTCCTTTCTTATTGCTACTTATGTTGTCCGGATAATAGTCCATCCAACTTAAAATAAATGTAGGCAATAACAAGCTTTTCACGCAGCCTACACACAGTAGTTTATTCCACAAAGGTCCGTAGATCCGTTTCATCCCTCATGCTTGGCAGTAGTTAACAAGAGTGTTGAAAGCATGTTTATCACTACATACGCTGGAATGCCATTTCTTTTAATTCATCATTTCAACTACTTACTTAGTTTGGCATAACAAAACACCGACTTAAAATGCAGCAGCAAGCTTTCCTTCTGATTTGAAAGCTATATGCCTCTCTGACAGATCTGAGCAATGCTTTTTATGGCTTTGTTTACCTTGTTCTAAAATGAAATAACGATTCATTTTTCATAAATAAGGTGAAGAAGAGTCTTTGCAGCAGATATTTTTTCTCCTTTGGAATAAACTTAAAAAGAGGTTTTGAGATGTACATATATATTTTTTTTTTCTTAAGTAGCAAATGGGAAATACCTCCCAAATTCTGCCTTCTGACACCTGGTAGAAAGACTTATAGAGCAAGAGTCCCTAGATAATCAAATAATAAACTCCCTGAAAGCCATAATTTGTACTCTTTCTGAGCACACAATTTTCTACCTGTTAGGGTCTGGAGGCTTCTTTTCAGTCATCTGTATATTAGACACATAATCAAATCATTGCTTTAGAGCAAGAAAGCATATTGGCTCTTGGACTAATGGATTTCATGCTAAAAACTACAAATTTTAAAGTGGCCTAGTTTTCATTTTGAGGTATCTGTGCTTTAAATTTGCTCACTTCCTTCTATTCCTTCAGAGTAGAAGCTATGGAAGAACTCCAGGGTAGAAAGCAAGAGATTCCAGGTTCTCGTCTGGTCTCCAGCATTTGCTTTTTGGAAATAACTAGTTTTTGAGAAAATACTGAAACTCTTTGGGACTCAATTATCACAATCGTAACACTAGACAAAATAGTCTTAGAATCTTCCAGATCTACAATAAGTCTATGAATTTATAATTCAAAGGAAGCAATTTGATATAAGTAAAATGGTTTAAATTCATAAGGAACATTTGTGAATTCTTACATTAACTTCCAAGTCAAGTAGCTGCCCATAGTAAGGTTTCACATAGCCTAGCTATTTCTGAAAAGGAAAGGATGTCTTTAGAATGAATCTACTTCATTAATTAAGACCTGTCTTTCTTCCTTAGTTTTCCTAGGGTATTACATACAAGGGCAATTGAATCTGTTTTCAACAATATTATCTTTTAGGGAATTGTTTCTCTTGAATATGATAAACTTACTTTTACCATGAAAGTGAAATGATTCATGCATTTTTATTACATTTTTATCTCCTAGATATATAAAAAGAAAGGAAATGGGTCTGTACTTACCACAATATTTATGCTAAAATGGCTTATAGGCATAATACTTTGTATTTAATTATACCACCACATCTAGGAGTCTCATAAATATTTATCTGTATTTTACATATGGGGAAAACTAGCAGAAGATAAACATAGGACCTATTCATGAATACATAGTAATCTTTGAGCAGGTCGAAGATGAAATTCTTTACCACCCCAGTGAAAGGTGGTATGCTTAGCTCATCACTGCTACCTTGCCCATCTCTGAAACCTTACCACTAGTATATTTCTAACTGCCTTTAGAGTGCTGACAAAAATTTTGACCTAGAACCACTAACAACATCAAAAATCATAAAAATCTAAGCAAAACCCAAACTTAATATACACATTTCCATAACAAATTCATAGGAAATAAAGGTAGGACCCCGTTAGATAAGTAATAGATAAGTGAGAATGGTATATAAAATGGATATTTGAAAATAAGGAAAACAAGTTTGCTCTCTTTTGAAAATCCAAGCAATAATCAAAGAAATACAAATTGACACTTCAAAAAAAACCTTCTTTAACATGTCAAAAGAAAAAAAATGTAAAGAAGGCTAGTACTCAGTAGGAGAACATGGTAATGATTCTCCTATGCTACAGGAGGGAATTTAAATAATCACATTCTCTTTTGGAAAGCATTTAGGGATATAACTTGTGATAAGAGTCTTAAAGATGTTCTATACTATTTGGCCCAGTTATTCCCCTTCTAGGAATGCACCCAAAAGAAATAATCCAAAATGCAAATATATATATATGAAAAAAGATTTCTATTGCAAGTATTATTTATAGTAGCAGAGACACAGAGAGAAAATAACCTAAATGTTCAAAAATAAAAGAAACATTAAATAAATTATGACATATTCATAGAACAGTGATATTCAATCATGACACCCTCACTGGTTTGCATGAGAGGATTTTAGGTATGCCACAAAATTTTTTAAAGATTGTTAATTACATTATTCTCAAAAGAAGTTCAAAGCACTTCTCTTTTCTTTGATCAACATGATTTTTTTTTTTTTTTTTGAGACAGAGCCTCAAGCTGTCACCCTGGACAGAGTGCAGTGGCATCACAGCTCACAGCAACCTCCAACTCCTGGGCTCAAGCGAGTCTCCTGCCTCAGCCTCCCAAGTAGCTGGGACTACAGGCACCCGCCACAACACCCAGCCATTTTTGGTTTGCAGCCACCATTGTTGTTTGGTGGGTCCGGGCTGGATTCGAACCCGCCTGCTCAGGTGTACGTGGCTGGTGCCTTAGCCCGTTGAGCCACAGGCGCCGAGCCTGATCAACATGATTTAAGTATCCCATAGATAGGTTCAAGTGTGCCATGAAATTTAAAAAAAAAAAAAAAGTGGAAGAACCCTGGCATAGAAAGTCACACAGCTCCAAATATTATCTGCAAAGTGTTTTCAATGACAAGTAAAAAAGTTGATAAAATAGCATTGGAGGGAGGAACAAGTTATAGAGCTACTTATACAATATGATTTCAAGTATATTAATATATTACTAAGATAGATCATAGACTTAGACATAAAAACTAAAACCATAAGGTTTTTTTTTTTTATTTTTTTATTTTTTGTAGAGACAGAGTCTGACTTTATCCCCTCAGTAGAGTGCCGTGGCGTCACACAGCTCACAGCAACCTCCAACTCCTGGGCTTAGGCGATTCTTTTGCCTCAGCCTCCCAAGTAGCTGGGACTTCAGGTGCCCGCCACAATGCCCGACTAGTTTTTTGTTTTTGCAGTTTGGCCGAGGTCGGGTTTGAACCCACCACCTTCGGTATATGGGGCCGGCACCCTACTCACTGAGCCACAGGCGCCGCCCAGCCATAAGGTTTTGGAATACAATATAGGAGAACATTTTTCAAAACCTGAGTCTCATTTTCAAAACATGAGGTAGATAAAGATTTCTTAGGCAAAATGCAGAAAGTAGTAACCACAGAAGACAATTTCAATAAATTAGAATTTTTTTTATTAAGTCATATACACATAGATCACAAATACATTTATGCATATGTGGGATACAATGTGTTAATTTTTTTATAAAAATTTACCAAAATCTAAAACTTGCGTTCATTAAAAGACAGCATTAAGAAAAAGAATAGGGGGCAGTTCCCATAGCTCAGTGGGCAGGGCACTGGCCACATACATCAGGGCTGACTGGTTCTAACCCTACCTGGGCCTGCTAAAACAACAATGACAACTGCAACAAAAAAAAATAGCTGGGCATTGTAACCGGTGCCTGTAGTCCCAGCTACTTGGGAGGCTGAGGCAGGAGAATCACTTAAGCCCAACAGTTTGAGGTTGCCTTGTGAGCTGTGATGCCATGGCACTCTACCCAGGGTGACAGCTTGGGACTCTGTCTCAAAAAAAAAGAGAAAGAGGGCAGCACCTGTGGCTCAAAGGAGTAGGGTGCTGGCCCCATATGTTGGAGGTGGCGGGTTCAAACCCAGCCCCAGACAAAAACTGCAAAAAAAAAGACTTTGTAAAAAAAGAAAAAGAAAGAAAAAGAACAGGCAAGCCACAGACATACAGAAAATATCACAAATCATATATCTGACATCCAGACCATACAATGAATTACTACAACTTAGTAATAATCATCTATTGAAAATAGGCTAAGGTACAGTAGGCACTTGCACAGAGGGAAATATACAAATTACCAATAAGCATATTTGAAAAGTATTCCACATTATCAGTCATTAGGGAAATAAAAGCTAACATCTCCATGAGATACCGCTATATATCCACCAGAAAGGCCAAAATATACATTGCTCTGCACAAGCAATTTCACCTGAAGGCATCTATCAAAGAGAAATCAAAACTTAATGTCCACAATAAAGGCTCGTGCACATATAAGAATGTTCATAGCAGCTCTAATCATAATAGCTGAAAACCGAAATCGACTCAAAAGCCCATCAACATGAGAATAGATAAATTATGATAATATTAACACAATGGAATACTGATGTAAAATGAAAAGAAGTTATGATGACATAGATAAGTTTCACAGACATAATCTTGGGTGTAAGAAATCCATAAGACAACATACTAAGTTATTTCATTTATTCAAGTGTACATACTAACTTATTTCATTTATTCAAATTTCTAAAACAGGAAACACTAATATATGCTTTAAAAAATTAAAACAGTGGTTGTTCTATGGAAAGCACCATAGAGCTTTATCAGAGATCTAAATATGGAAGTACCATACGATCCAGCACTTACACTACTGAGTATCTAGACAAACGGAAAGAAAGCAATATAAATTAAAAAACAAAAAGAGATACCAGCCCTCATACTCATGTTTGTCATAGCACGATTCACAATACTAAAAATATGGAATCACCTAAGTGTTCATCAGTGGACACCTGTGGTGTATATACATGATGGAATACTTTCAGCCATAAAATAAGAAGGAAATAATGTCTTTTGCTGTATCATGGGTGGAATTGCAAGCCATTATTTTAAGTGAAACAACTCAGACACAGAAAGACAAACAACACATGTCCTCACAAATGGGAGATAAACAATGTGTACACATGGAAGCTGAGTGTGAAATGGTGGACAATGGCGATTCGGAGGGGTAGGGGAGTCAAAGGAGGGTGGATGATAGGAGGTTGCTTAGTGGGTACAATGTGCATTGTTCCAGTAATGGATGCCTGGAAGGCCCCAACTTCATCACAATGTCGAATATCAATGCAGCAAAATTGCACTAGTACCTGATAAAAATATACAAATAATACATTTTAAAACAAATCACAAATAAAAATAAATAAAACAGTGGTTGTTCAAGGGTAGGAAGAAGAGCATTAGGGGTTGTCTAGAAAGACCCTTGACGGAATTTCTTGGGTAGATGACTATATTTCCTACCATGCTAATGAGCATGTATTAGTCAGCTCAAGCTACCATAACAAAATACCACAGGCTGAGTGAATTAAACACCAGAAACTTATTTCTCATGGTTTGGGAGGCTGTGAATTCCAAGATCAAGGTGCTGGCAAGCCAGCTTTCATTCTGAGGCCTCTTTTCTCAATATGTAGGTAGCTGCCATCTGCTGTGTACCAACAAGACGTCTCCTTTGTTCATGTGCAGAAAGAGAGGGAGATCTCGGGAATCTCTTCCTCTTCTGATAAGGACTCCATCCCTGTCAAATCAAGGCCCCCTCTCATCCTTATGACCTCCCTAAATGTTTATTACTTCCTTATAGAGCCTGTCTCCAAACAGTCATGTTGGGGATTAAGGGATTCAACATATGAATTATCAGGCGATACCATTTAATCCTTAATTATACAGTTATATAAACAAATCCAATTGTCAGAATTGTGCAGTTAAGATTTGTCTTTTATTATTGTTTTTATTGTTAAGACAGGGTCTTGCTCTATTGCACAGGCTAGAGAGCAGGGGTATCATCATAGCTGACTACAACCTCAAACTCCTTGGCTCAAGCAATCCTCCTGCTTAAGCCTCCAAAAAGCAGAGACCACAGGTGAGAACCACCATACCTGGATAGTTTTGTTAATTTTCTGTAGAGATGGAGCCTCACTTTTGCTCAGGCTGGTCTCAAATTCCTGGCCTCAAGCAATCCTCTTGCCTTATCCTCCCAAAGTCCTAGGATTACAGGCATGAGCCAACACACCCAGCCTG
Organism: Perodicticus potto; assembly: GCA_963574655.1. Taxonomy (NCBI): domain Eukaryota; kingdom Metazoa; phylum Chordata; class Mammalia; order Primates; family Lorisidae; genus Perodicticus; species Perodicticus potto. The sequence goes on from CAUYRH010169005.1 coordinate 15,425, forward strand.
TCTTTTCAATATTTATAAATTCTACCTTGAAAATTTTGTAAAAAATAGTGTGTTGGAGAGTGGGTAAAATAACAAATGAAACAATAATTAGTTGAAAAAATTCAAATGTTGAACAATTTTTAACTTGGGTGACATGTACATATGAGGATTCATTATTCTATCTACTTTGTATGTGTAAATTATGGTATTTACTTTGTATGTTTGAATTTTTCAAAATAAAAAGTCCAATAAGTGAAGAAAAGTGGAATATGTCAATGGAAGATACTTATAAAGATGAAAATTTTCAGAGACATTCTTCCAAAATGAGTTCCTTCTTACCTCTATATTGTGTATCCTGAGCAGGTCACCTGCTGAGCTTGGTTTATTCATCAAAGGAATAAATTCATTATTTAGGTTTATTCAGTGTTCCTTAGGTGAAAGATGCCAGGCACCATGGTGACTTTAATGCAGATTATCAGGTCCCGTTCAGCCTTTAAATTCTGTAACCATTTTTATGTTATATATGTGAGTAACCCTCTCTTTTGCTGCATATAATTTTCATGACTTTTTTGCCTTTATGTCTCGTGTTTACTATTCCTACTCACAGAGATAAGATTCAATAGGCTAGGGCAGCAGTCATATTTCAGCAGATTTATTTTCTACTAAAGTCTTTTGGTCTAGTGAGATTTCTGGAAGATAAGTATATTCAAGAAAATAGATAATGATGTAGAGAATTTTATAAAAGGATAGGATTCTGTTTCAAGGGATTAAATTCATATAATATAAATAGGCAAATACAACTAAATGAATAAACACAAAAATTCAACATATGATTTAAAGATAGATTAAACTCAAATAATATTACTGAAATTGATAATAATTCAGTAGAAAATATAGACTAAAGTGATAATTTAAAAATGGAAAATTCTTTTCCATCCTCTTATGTTTTCTGGAGTTATATAAGAGAAATACAGTATAGAGTGAAAAGGTCAAACATACATTTATTCAAAGAATCAGAATAGAGAGAAAAATTGGATGAAAACAATATTTAAAAAGAGATTGGCTGAATGTTTGCAAAAATGATCAACCTAAAACTTAAAGCCCTGAGCCTAAACTACTCTAAAATCCCAAACTAGATGGAAAAACGTATAGTCAAACTGATTAAAATGATAAATAAAGAGAAAATTTTTTTAAAAAAAGAGGAGGAAAAAAGGAACATTATCTTCAAAGGCTCATCAATGATATTTATAAGTGACTCTTAAACAGAAGCTATGGAATTAATGGAATGGCATGTTTAAAGTGCTAAAAGGAAAAACTGCCAGCTTACAATTTGAAACTCAGCAAAAATAACTTTGAAAAGAGAAAGTGAAATAAAGTGATTTTATTTTATTTTTATTTCAGGTTAATGTGAGGGTACAAATAACCAAGTCTAAATATTTGAGTTTCTTAGGTAGAGACCCTCTTGTAGTTATGTCCTGCACCCAAAAGATGTACCATACACCACTACAATGTGCCCATTCATGGAAGCACCCCAAACACTCCCTCCCCTCTCGCCTTGATATCCCTCTCCCCAACTTGAATTGAAATAAATTTTTCTCTATATGGGCATGAATTAGATTGTCTACTAGCTTCATATTAATATTGAGTACATTGGATATTTGCTTTTCCATTCTTGTGACACTTTACTGAGAAGAATGTATTTCAACACCATATAGGTTAATATAAAAGATGTGAAATCACCATCTTTTTATGGCTGAATAGTATTCCATGGTATGCATATACTACAGTTTATTAATGCATTCCTAAATTGATAGGAATTTAGCTTGTTTCCATGTCTTAAGTGATTTTAAGACAAACAAAAAATGGAGAGAATTTTAGCAAGCTTTCACTTAAAGAAAATACTAGGAAGTTTCTCAGGTAAATAAAAATGACCCCAAATAAAAGCAGGGGAGTTCAGCAAGAAATGAAAAGCAACAGAAAAGGTAAAAATAACATAAATATAAGTAAATATTTAACATATTAAAATAATTATGTTATCAGCCTCTATGCCTCACTCAACTTCAGCATGGCAAAAGTCCCCAGCCCCATGGAGATGGAGTGGTGCATTGAGTCCCTGATCACTGTCTTCCAGAAGTATGCTATAAAGGATGGCTACAGCTGGAATCTCTCCAAGACGGAGTTCCTGAACTTCATGAACACAGAGTTGGCTGCCTTCATAAAGAACCAGAAGGACCCTGGTGTGCTTGACTGCATGATGAAGAAATTGGACCTCAACTCTGACAGGCAGCTAGATTTCCAAGAATCCCTCAGTCTTATCAGGGGCATGGCTGTGGCTTGACACAATCTTTTCCCAAAGCTTCCCATCCCCGGAAGTGGATGTGAGGACTCCATGGGCCTGGAATTCCAAACCCACCATGTTTCCTTCCAACTCTCCCATCATCAACCCCTCCTCACAGCCCACACATCCCCTAGCCCAGCACACACACCACCCCATGCAGGTCTCACCTGCAGGTAGCAATAAAACATATGACTTTTAAAAAACAAAACAAACAAACAAAAAGCTAAATAAAATAATTATAAGATTTAAAATATAGAGAGAATTAAAATGGTTGATAGCAAAAGCATAATTGGGTAAAAGAAGTTTAAGTTTGAAGTTCTTGTATTAGGTGAAAAGTGCTAATAGTTCTGATTCATGATAAATTCTGCTAAACAAAGACATACAGAAATGTTTAGAGTAATCACTAAAAGACTAATATGTGTACATAATGTATAACAAGCTTATATAACAGATAAAATAATATTTTAAAATACTCAGTTAATCTACAATATGAAGAGATTTCAATAGTTAATATCTATGCACCCTATCTGAATGCACCTCAACATATAAAACAAACCCTAACTGATCTGAACAATAGGATATCTTCCAACACTATAATAGTTGGAGATTTTAACAACCCATTGGCAGTACTGGACAGTCCTCCAGGCAGAAACTAAACAAAGAAATAATGGACTTAAACAACCTAGAACAAATGGACTTAACAGACATTTATAGAACACCTTATCCTAAAAAAACTGAATATACATTCATCAGCCCACATCTTCCAAAATTGATTATATCTTACGTCACAAGGCTAACTTCAACAAATTCAAAAGAATAGAAATTATCCCCTGAATCTTCGCAGACCATCATGGAATAAAAGTTGAACTCAACAGCAACAGAAATCTTCATACTCAAATAAAATCATGGAAACTAAATAAACTTATGCTGAATGATACCTGGGTCATAGATAAGATAAAGAAGGAGATAATTAGATTTCTGGAACAAAATGATAATGAAGCCACAAACTATCAAAACCTATGGGATACTGCAAAGGCAGTCCTCAGAGGGAACTTTATAGCATTAGATGCCTTCATCAAGAAAACAGAAAAAGAACAAGTCAGCAACCTAATGGGCCATCTCAAGCAACTAGAAAAGGAATAACAATCTAATCCTAAACCCATCAAAAGAAAAGAAATAATCAAAATTAGAGCAGAATTAAATGAAATTGAGAACAAAAGAATTATTCAGAAGATTAGTGAAACAAAAAGTTGGTTCTTTGAAAAAATTAATAAAATTGCTAAACCCTTGGCCAGACTAACCAGAAGCAGAAAAACAAGATCTCTAATAACTATAATCAGAAATGATAAAGGAGAAATAACAACAGATGCCACAGAAATACAAAAGATTCTCAACAATTACTACAACAAACTCTATTCCCAGAAATACGAAAATGTAAAGGCTATGAACCAATATCTGGAAGCATAATATCTTCTTAGCCAGAAAGATTTAGAAATCTTGAATAGACCAATATCAAGTACTGAAATAGCATCAATTATACAAAATCTC
>CAUYRH010169007.1:0-11034 GCA_963574655.1 Perodicticus potto
TTCTCACAAAGTAATGAGAAAGTCTCTTGAATGTTATCGCAATCAGGTTGATGAAAATATCTCTGATTGTATCTGAAACCCGTACACTGTACCCCATGACTGAATTATTGTACACAGATATGATTCAATAAAAATAAAAAATAAAATAAAATAAATAAATAAATAAACTGTGATAAAGCTGTAGAAAATGATTCTCCTTCCTCTATTTTCTTGACTTATCAGGGTGTTTTTCTTCTCTTTGATGTCTTAATGTTGATAAAGGCAGAAATTTATAACGTCAAAAGTTACACTTGCACATTTTGAATCTGACAAAAGTTTAATAACCAGGATCTATACAGAACTTCAATTAATCTACAAGAAAAAAACCAACAATCACATACATCAATGGGTAAGAGAGATGAATAGAATCTTCTCTAAAGACGACAGGTGAATGACCAGTAAACACTTGAAAAAATGCTCATCATCCCTAAGTATTAGAGAAATGCAAATTAAAACGACCCTGATCTACCATCTAACTCCAGTGAGAATGGCCTATATCACAAAATCTCAAAATTGCAGATGCTGGTGCAGATGTGGGGAAAAAGGAACACTTTTACACTGCTGGTGGGACTGCAAACTAATACAATCTTTTTGGAAGGAAGTATGGAGACAGCTCAAAGAACTCAACCTAGACCTCCCATTTGATCCTGCAATCCCATTACTGGGCATCTATCCAGAATAAAACAGAAACTTTTATTATAAAGACACTTGTACTAGGCTGTTTATCGCAGCCCAATTTACAATTGCTAAAATGTGGAAACAGCCTAAATGTCCCTCAACTCAAGAATGTATTGGTAAGCTATGGTATATGTATACCATGGAATATTCCTCAGCCATCAAAAACAATGGTGACTTTGCAGCATTTGTACTAACTCGGATGGAGGTGGAACACATTGTTCTTAGTGAAACATCACTGGAATGGAGAAGCATTAATCCTATGTATTCAACTTTGATTTGAGGACAGTTAATGACAATGACACAGTGGGGCATGGGGGAAGGAGAGAGCAGACAGAGAAGGAGGGAGGGGTGAGGGAAAAAAACAAACAAAAAAAGGAAACAAAATTGCGACTAATTCTCACATAAATTGGATTCAATTTTGACCAAAGTACATTACTTAAACATTAATTTTTAATTCCACTTGTCAATATATTGTTTAGGATATTGCATCCACATTCATAAGTGAAATGTTTGTAATTTCCCTTTATAACAATATATTTTCTCCCAATTTCAGTATCAGGTGTATCCAGATCAAGTAGAATGATTTTGGAATGTTTCTTCTTTTTCTATTGTCTATGGGATTTGGCATGATCTGTTTTTTGAAACTCTCTTTTGCTTTTATTTATATAATGTTAGTTGTCTGTTTTTTTGAGACTTTGGAAAAAAAGAATGGGAAGTTGGCTGATGACTTCATACTGAGCCTCAGAGTCAAGGCATTCTATGGCAGACATGCTCTTATTTGACAATGTGAACATTGCTTTCTTGGCATTATTATTGTTAATATTGCTTGATATTTTGATGCAGTAATCGTCTGTTTTCTTTTCTGAATGTATTTATCTTCGTTTATTCTTTGTGTGGTTTTTGTTTCTAGTCCTTATCTTAAGCATTATTATTGTTATTGAATTTTGAGTCTTTTGAGTTCTGTGAGGGCAAAAAGTGGAAACCTGGTTAACACATGTATATGTAAAGATAAAAAAAATTTAAAAAAAGTAAAAAGTTCTACTTGAAAGAATATTCAAAACTTTTTGTGATATTGGTGTCTAGTCTGGAAAGCTACTAAAACTAGGATTACTGTTGTGCTCTATAAGGTATTTTAAGGAATCTAAAAGTTTGTTTTCTTATAATGTGAAAGAATACCTCTAATAAAATTTGATTCTAGATTTTATATTGAAAATGATGCTAGAGAATGAATGCCATATGTTCATATTTTAAAAATAAGTGAGCTTTAGTTGATAACATGATATAGATTTTTCTTAATTTGGGATCTAAATATTTGCCAAGTTCTTCCAACCAGACACACATTCATTCATTCACCACTCAAAATATAGTACACTCTGTTAAGACTTCAAAAATAAAAAAATAAGACCATTTAGGGACAACTTCTGTCCTTTAGAAGCTTAGATTATCACAGACTTTATCACAGAATTGGTGAACTTCTATTGTTAGTAATATGGTAGATAAAATGCACAAAGAAACCTTTTCTGAAAAAATGACCTATGAAATGTAAGACATAAGCTTTCCGATGTATAGCAGAATACAAGGGAATCCCTCCAAAGACACACATTACAAGAAATAATACATAAGGCTAAGAGAATGCTGGTGGCAAGTTTACCTCCAGAGATATCGACAATCCATCAGAGGTCTTAGAATTTGGATTTTAATGGTACTCATTCTGATCAAGGAAAATAGGTCTGAAGCTTGAGCATACCCACATGGGAACTCAACATGGAATATTAAGGCAATTAAAGTAACACAAAACATTAAGAAGAAGCTAAAATGATCTTCAAAAGACATTTTTAGCATTAAAGGATTTACCGGAATTAAAAAAGGCCAAAAAGCAATGCATTAGTTGTTGAACATGGGGAATTTTTAAAAACTAAGGACCAAATTCAAAATATAAGAAATGAAAGAATAAAGAGCAGATTAGTGGGGACAACATTATACAGTGTCATCTATGGCAGAAGTTGATTCTTTGCTAAGATTAATAAAAATGATAAATCTTATACAAGATTGAGTAAGTAAAAAAGGAAAGAGAAAACTGGTTGAAAATAATGATAGCAGAAGTTAAAAAGAAAATGCAACTAAATAGACAATGTGAAATGTCAAACATATAAGATTTGTTTGGATGACTTTGTATCAATAAACTTGAAAACTCAAGTTAAACAGGTAATATCCTTGAAAAATATAAACTACCCAAATAGACCAAATTATTACAAACGTGCAATATATACATTGTCAGATTCAGATGATAGACATTTTAATCTGAACTTTATTTGGTTCTATGATAATTATGTCTAACAATTAAATTTGTGAACTCATGCTAGAAAAAGTTCTACATACCACTTTGCTGACTATCACTATGGTCACCTTGAAAGTTCTCCACTTGGGAAGCTATGTGCTGACACCAGTGTCTAGTCTACCCTTCAAAGCAATTTTGGAACTCTTATTCTGGAATGTCTGTCAGAGTTGTCGTATTACCTTTAATACCCTGAATGTCAGCAAAATGTCTTTTTTTCAATAGTTCCTTTATTTTCAGGTAAAGAAAAGAGTCATTCAGGGTCAGATCAGGTGAGTCAGGAGGGTGTTCCAGTACAGTTATTTGTTTGCTGGTTAAAAACTCCCTCACAGTCCATGCTGTGTGAAGCAGTGTATTGCTGTAATGTAAGAACCATGATGTCTTGGTGAAAAGTTCAGGTTGTTTTCATCTAAATTTCCACACAGCCTTTCAGCACTTCCAAATAAGAAACTTGGCACAAATTCATAATGAATAATCCTTCTGATATATAAAAAAGTTAGAAGCATCATTTTAACTTTTGATTTGGACTATGGAGCTTTTTTTGGTTGTGCAGAATTGGCTGCAGCAACAATAATAAACATAACTCAAGAAGACACAGCCACACTTTGACAGGAACACAGTGTGTGAGACACTAATATACCAAGGTCATGAGCCCTTAGCAAGTTGTTTGTACAGTGCTGTCAATGTAAGCATGCAGTGGCAAGTTGACAAACTTAATGGACAGACCTCATATAGATCATGCTGGCCACTAGATTTTATGTTGATGTCTTTTTACTTACCATTTTTTCTGTTTTCTGACACTCATTCTACATAGATTACTCAAGAGTGGTTCATACACTATATCTTGAGTTTGGGAGTGCTGAAAACATTTTATGTCCTTATATTTGAAAGTCACTACTGTTTATAAAATCTCAGTCTCGCCTTTTATCTCTTTGAGTATCTTAACTATCTTAATCTTGTTCTAACTTAAAGTGTTGCTATTAAAATATCTGATGAAAATCTATTTTTCTTTTAATGAATAACTTGTTCTTTTATTTATATGTCTAAATGCTTTTTCTTTTAAAGTCGACTAATTTTGCTAGACTATATCTCAGTGTTGATTACTGTAGCTCAACATTTTTAGGTATGCAGCTATGCACTTTTAACATGTGATTTCAATTTCTAAGATAAAAGTTGCTAATAGAAAATTCATCACTTAACCATTTTAAAGTTTTATAATTCAGTGGGTTTTAGTGCTTTACAAAGTTACAAAACCATCACCACTATCTAATTTCAGAACATTTTTATTATCTCAAAAATAAATCTGATATCCATTAAGCAGTCACCTTTCATTCTACTCTCCCCTTAGCCCCTGCCAAAAACTAATCTATGTTCTGCTTTTACAAATTTGATTAATTCTGTACATTTCCTATTAATGAAATTACACAATATGTGGACTTTTTTTTTTGTCTGTTTTTTTTCACTTAACATAATGTTTCAAGGTTTATATATATTACAGTGTGTATCAATACTTAATTCCTTTTATGGATAAATAATTTTAATTATATGCATACACATAAGCATTCATCATCAGATGAAATTTTTTTTCTCTGAGGCTGGTAGTAATACACCCCTGTTCATTTTTGATCAAAGAATAAAATATTAGTTCTGTTTTTTAATATCAGTTTGAAAGATTATTTTAAAATATTCTCTATTTAGTTGATCTTTGCTCTAAGTCTAATCTTCACTTCCTTCCTTCGGTATGTATTTAGTTTAGCTTTTTTATTTTATTCAGTTGCTTACGGTTGAAGATTAGATTAACAATTTGAGATTTCCTTTTTAAATATCGATGTTTGCATATATAAACTCCCTATGAACACAACTTTTGCTCTATCTTATAAACTTTGATATGTCATATTTTCATTTTCATTCATCTAATGTATTTTCTAATTTCCATTTTGATAACTTCTGTGACTCATTGATTGTTGAAGAGGATATTGTTTTATTTTCATATCTTTGTATCTTTCCCAAATTTTCTTTAACTTTTGTCTGCTAACTTTATTTTTTATTATCAAAGAAGGTATTTTGTATAATTTAATTTGGTAAGTTTACTAAGATTGCTTGTATGTCTTAATATACAGTTTATGTGGGAGAATAATGTATGTGCACTTAAGAAGACTATTATGTTGTTGGTAGTAGTGAGTAGTGTTCTATTAATGTCTGATAGGTTTAATTGTTTTATAGTGCCATTTACATTCTATAGGTTTTTGTTTGTTTTATTTAATTCTAATCTCCAACTATCATTATTGTACTATTTTGTCCCTCAATTCAATTAGTTTCTGATTCAGCTATTTTCAGGCTTTGTTATTAGTACCAAAGTCTATAATTATTATGTTTATTATTTTTTTTGTAGAGACAGAGTTTTACTTTATCACCCATGGTAGAGTGCTGTGGCATCACACAGCTCACTTTAACCTCCAACTCTTGGGCTTAGGCGATTCCCTTGCCTCAGCCTTATTATATTTCTTGATGGATCGATACTTTAATCATTCCATAATGATTATATTATAGAATTTCCTTTTTTTGTCCCCTGTAACAATTTTGAGTTACAGTCTAGTTTGCTTGATATTAGTATAGCCACTGTGGCTTAATATAGCCAGTTTTCATGGATATGCTTTTTCATACTTTGACTTTTAACTTATTTGTATCTTTAGATTTGAAGTGAATCTCTTATAAACAGCATATAGTTGGAGATGGGTGGAAATGTGGGAGAATTCACTGAGGAGTAGAGGCAGACAAACCTGTCCTCTTGAAGCATTTATTTAGACTGGGCTTTATAAAATATCTTAACAGTTAGGGAATGCAGATCATGAGGCAAGGGATAAAAGACAGATAGATGTGTACATCTCAGAGAGTATGTGCACTGGGAAACCACAATGTGCATCAGGAGCCCCCCCCAATACTGTTAAACATGACAGCACAGGCCTTAGGGAACAGGATAAGAAATGTCTTACCGAGGCCTGACCCTTCCCTGACAGAGAACTTGTACAAAGGTCTGTGAGGTCCAAACTAATGATTGTGAGATGTGCTGTGAACAGCATGGGCAGCTGTCTCCTTGATAAGAGGAACAGTCTCTTGGGGCTAGATAAGAAAAACACTTTCTTTTTTCCCTGCTCCAGGTATAGGTCTGGTGTCAGCCTATCTGCCCCGCAGGTACCGAGAGACTTGATTGCCTCCTGTGGAAACTGTGTGCGTGGTCAAACCTGCTGTCTGCTCTCACATCCTGCTTCTAACCTTTGTTCTTTGTTTCATTAACTGTACCCCAATTCTTTAGTTTAGAAATAACATAGAGTTAGCTGAAGTGGTTAAAGAGTAGCTAAGTTAAAATGGTAAATACTGTAAAGATGATGTGCAGTTTTTTGCTTTCCCCCATGATTATTCATTTGCTGATTTGAAGACAATGTATGTAATAAATACGGAGTTAACCCAGAACATGAGGCATTCCCTGTTCCTTACATTAGGTGGCATCGGTCCCCTACATCTTCTCTTTTTAAATCTTACTTTATCTCTTTTGTCTTTATTTCTTTCATTCTCTCATGTCTGCCAAGCATTGGGGATACCCATGAATTTTGTGGAGGTGGCCCCCTAGAGTTAGACCATTTTTAGTCCATCCTTTCGATCTGTTTTTTACTTGTAGAATGTAATCCATTTTTAATTTAATTAATTATAATGAATATAATTATTGATAAGGAAGAAGCTATTTTTGTCATTTTGCTGTTTGCTTTCAATAATATCATTTACTTTTATTTTTGTCCCATAGTTCCTTCCATTCTACCTTCTTTTATGTTAGATAATGATTGTTTTAGGTTTTTTTTTTGCTTTTTTAAAAATGATTTTTTATAATTTTTTTTAAGTGTCTCATTTTTATTCCTTTTTCAGTCTTATTATTAAACGATTTTGAATTCTTACTCAGTGGATCCTCTGGAGATCAGAGAAAACATCATAATTTATAACAATATTATTCGTATTAGTGCCATCTTAGTTATAATAACATACATTAACTCTGTTTTTATCCATCTAGCTCCTCTTTAGGTTTTTATTACCACAAATCACATTTTTACTTATTGTGCTCACATTAGCATAGATTTATGACTATTTTTGATGGATTGAATTTATTTTTAGTTCTTTGAAAAATCTCCATGCTGTTTTACATTGAGGTTATACTAATTTGCATATCCACTGACCTGCTGCTCAAGTGAGTACGAGGGTGGGTGGGGCCAAGTCAAAGCAAAACAAATATTTATTACTGAGATTCAGCTTTATTTTTCTTAATTAAGCACTTGCCTGGTTACTGGAAATCCACAATTAGTTTCCAGAATTCCAAAAAGATGCTTCTGCCAGTTCTCACCAGTTCATTCATTTGTTTTGTGGAAGGACAGGCTTTTATATTTCCTTCTCCAGACATTTTTCATTGATGTCACCCCACATATTTTAATGGTTCATAAGTTACTTAAATTATACTTGATTACATTTAATCTTGTTTGTTTGTTTGCTTGCTTGCTTTTGTACTTCTGCTCAGACACTATTCACACCCACTTTGGATTTTTTTTTTAATTACCTTTGGTAATGGTTACTTATCTCAGATACTTTTAAAATTTTTTCAATATTTTTGATTTTTAAAACTTTCATCCTTTTAATTATTTCTGTCAACACTACAATCTATTGTACTTATTGTTCTTAAATGCTTTCTAATTTGGTTTTATATCTGAAAAGATTTTTACCTAAATTTTCAATTACATCCTGAGTTTTTTATATCATTTTGGATTTTTTATAAGTATTGTTTATGCCCTTTCATATTTTGTACTATTTTCCTAATGTTTTTCAGCTATAGTGGAATGTGCTATGGCTGCTCAGTTCTGAAAGGCTATTTCAACCACTTGTAACAAACCCCTTGTACCTACTCAGTTTTACAGGAGATAAAACTCTTCTCAGTTTCAGTTGTTTCCTACAAACAGATTTGTTGTGATTTTGAAATAAATACCTGCTGTCTACTTGGATTTTTTCTGTTCCTGCCAATATCAATTTCCAATTACTTTCCTTTGCTTTCTCCCTCAGCAGACATAGATAGTAAGTGGAACTTTTAGCTATTCTAATTTTTCCCCATTCATCAGTATTATGGGGTCTATGAAAATATCTAATAACTGAATTGTATTATATGTAAAATTTGCCCATACTTTTCCTGGTTTTCTATTCAATTGCTGGGTCCATTATTGTCTGGGGAATCTAAGGATATTAACTATGACATAGCTCCCATAAACTTCTCAGAAATCCCTTTACTCTTAAATCTAATGTTTATTTATATATAATATAGAACTCATCCTGATGAGGCAAAAAAATAAATAATTGTTCTGTACACTAATATGAATATACTTTTGATGCAGGACAAGGCGGCCCCACGACCTGCCGCCTTGGCCCTCACGTTGCTGATGCTGTGGAGGATGGAGGAACCAGCTTGCTGGAAGGGCCAGACACCTTCTGGGGGAGACACTGGCGCCTTGCTGTTGTCTCTCAATGCTCTTCTGACTAGTCAATGTCATGTAAGTTTCCAGGGCTTGAGCCTTCACTGACAGCTGGCTGTAACTGACCAAGACCCACTCCCTAAGAGTTCTGGCAAAACAACCCCCTGGGACTAGATAAACCCCTGAGCAGACAGCTCAAACACAGACCTCGGTGGGACCTCGGAGAGGGAGCAGGAGAGCTTGTTCCCCTCCTGGGTCCTCTCTGCCAGGACGTTTGGTTTTTGTAGTTGTTGTAATTTTTGTTTCTGTAAATAAATCCTGACTTACCACTACTCCTATGGTCAGGTGAGAACCTGAAACTCCGGTATCATATTTGGGGAGCCAGCCAGGAGAGAAGACAAACTTCCATAACACTTTCATCTCTTTAGCACCACTAACACAAAAGTTTATCTGCAATACTTTGTCTCTATTCCTTGACAAATCAATCCTGCTGTCACATGTTTTTGTGACACCAAGACTGATATATGTGTGGACATGGATATATATATATATACATATATATATATAATGTACACACATGTATTCACATATACACACATATATATACATATACAGCATACACACATACACACACACTATTCAAAGCAGGTAAATATTTGCTCCCTTAAAGGGAAGCAAAACTTAAAATTCTTTCTAAGTTTTAAAAGACATGCATTGTTTCTCCTTAATACACTGATGCTTTTATAATTTAGAGCAAAATCCTTGTTTTAAATAGTTGCTTCCTATACACATTTTTGAATAGTGACATATTTTTAATTACTACGCATTAATGCACATTGATATTCATCTTCACACAAAAAAATGAAAATTGCAAAGAAATCTGTTTTTGAAATTTCAGTTGCTTAGAGATAATTTTATGGTTTGATAGCCTAGTTTTTCTGTTGTTTCCTGAAATTTTCCTGTATAATTATAAAGCCCACTTTATGGAAAATCTACTCCAGAGTTAGGAAAGGTACTAGGCAATGACAGAAAAAATTGCCACTTCACTAAACTCAGAGATGAAAGTTAAATATTGTTTTTGTGTTCTGTCATGTATAAACTTACTATCACAGAACACACTCTGCCCAAATATTACTGCGCTTTCTGGGTAATGGCATTTGTAATGTTCTCTCTTGAACAGTAAAATATTTCAAAGTCTCAGTAAGAGTAAGGTTTTAAACCTCTACTACATGATTTAAAGGGGAAAGAAATAACTTTAGTTTTACTAATACCAATAAATAAACAGGTTTTGTACTTTTAACTTAAGAGCTTGAGAAATTGTTTCATATGAGATTATTCACTAATTTAAATACTTTTGCTTTTATCTGATATTTAGAATCCCTTAAAATGCATATAACTAAGTTTGACACACAGTAGCAGATTAGATGTTAAATAAATCACTCAATTTATTTTGATGTGATTTATTTGAAGACCACTATAGTGTCTTTGGGAAGCAATGTTAAGGATGAAAAATAGTAGAAGTAGAGATTTGTTAAGAGCATATGAATACTTCTTGAATTAGTCAGGTTTTAAATGGTGCTCCAAGTACATCATTTTCTATACTTTGGAATATGTTTTGGTGACATTTGCTAAATTTTTGATGTGTATTTTTTATTGTATTACAGTAAAATAAGAAATATTCATTTCTTCTCCTTTGTTACTCATGAGAAACAAGAGTCTTTAGAGTCAGATTGATCATGTCATTATTTATGCTATGTGATGCTTCCTGCATCTCATTTTTTATCTAAAAAACTACAATTCAATACAGAGAGGTAATGTAAACAATGCTTAACTGTATGTCAAGAGTAAGCTATATATAAAAAATATTATTAGTCTCTTCTATTGCTTCTACATAATAAAATATTTATAACAAACCAATTTTTGCTTTATAACCTTACTGCATTATATATTATCTCAACATCTTCCCAAAGGGCAGTCAAGTCTTAGTTTTTCAGCAAGCAGACATTTACATTTTTAAGACATTTGATTATAACCAGAATTCTCTTTATTTTTACAATGCAACCTTTGGCACTTTCATAGACATGTGCATTTCCTGTCAAGTTAATCTGAGAAAGGATAATTTTGTGAATCACATACCTCAGTAAGGTACAATAAAGCTTAATTACATGATTGGTATGTCATAAATTGATCCATCAAAAACAGATTTCTTCTTTTGATGAAAAAGAGAAAAGAATTGTCTTCTGTCCAAAGAAGGATGTAAATAATACAAATCTATAAACATGTCTTTCACTAAATTCAATACAATTTCAGCAGTGACTTATTCAAACATTTTTGTCCCCTACTTTCCTCTCTTTTAATGATTGCAGTTACACGTATATTATAGCTTTTGTTATTGTTTCACATGAATGGCTGACATACTTTCCCCAATATATTTTATTTTTATGCCTCAGATTTAACTGTTTCTATTCATCTATCTTCATGTTC
>CAUYRH010169008.1:0-17735 GCA_963574655.1 Perodicticus potto
AATCCAGCCCGGGCCCGCCAAACAACAATGATGGCTGCAACCAAAAAATGGCCGGGCGTTGTGGTGGGCGCCTGTAGTCCCAGCTACTTGGGAGGCGGAGGCAGGAGACTCTCTTGAGCCCAGGAATTGGAGGTTGCTGTGAGCTGTGATGCCACAGCACTCTATCCAGGGTGACAGCTTGAGACTCTGTCTCAAAAAAAAAAAAAAGGGAGCTACTAGTTATTAGAAACGAAATATTAGCTGATTAGTTATATCTAATACATATTATCTATTTCTATCTAGAAGCAACTAACATTTATAAATAAAAATAAAAGATAATTTCAAAAAACAGATCATGCCAAATCTTATAGACAACAGAAAAAGAAGAAATACTTCAAAAATCATTCCACATCATCTAGATACACCTTAAAATTGGAAAAAAATATATTATTATAAAGGGAAATTATAAACATATTTCACTTATAAATGAGTGATAATGCAGTATCCTAAACAACACATTAACAAGTTGAATTTAAAATTATGTTCAAGTAATATACTTTGGTCAAAATTAAATCCAATTTATGTGAGAATTAATCACTATTTTCTTTTCTTTTCCTTTCCTTTCCCTCACCCCCTCCCTTCTGTCTACTCTCCCCTTCCCTCACTGCCCCCTGTGTCATTAATTGTCCTCATATCAAAGGTGAATATATAGGATTCATGCCATTCCTATGATGCTTCACTAAGAATAATGTGTTCTATCTCCATCCAGGTTAATACAAATGCTGCAAAATGTCCATTTTTTTAAATGGCTGAATAGTATTCCATGGTATACATATACCACAGGTTGCCAATCCATTCCTGGGTTGGTGGGCATTTAGGCTGTTTCCACATTTTAGCGATTGTAAATTGAGCTGCAATAAACAGTCTAGTACAAGTTTCTTTATAATAAAAGGTTTTTTTTTCTTCTGGATAGATGTCCAGTAATGGGATTGCAGGATCAAATGGGAGGTCTAGGTTGAGTTCTTTGAGCTTTCTCCATACTTCCTTCCAAAAAGGCTGTATTAATTTTCAGTCCCACCAGCAGTGTAGAAGCGTTCCTTTCTCCCCACATCCATACCAGCATCTGCAATTTTTAGATTTTGTGATATAGGCCATTCTTGCTGGAGTTAGATGGTATCTTAGGGTGGTTTTAATTTGCATTTCTCTAATATTTAGGGATTATGAGTATCCCTTGAAAAAATGCTTGTAATCATTCTTGAATGTGTTTTTGGATCACATAGCACTCATTTAGGCAAAGTATGTCCAGGAGTAGAATTGTTCACAATACAGGATGCTCATTTTTCTCTGACTATACAAAAAGGAGTTTATCCATCAATCTACCTTTGTAGTTGATGCTGGTATCATTTAAACCAGCAGTGGCTTCTTCCACATCTTCTTCCAAAGGCATAAATTTCGAGGCTCTGTGGTTCCACTTTTAAAGATTGTCCAAGTCATTCCTCATCCTATTGAAAGATAACATTTAAGAAGAGACTAAATAGGGTGTTTTAGTTCTCAGAAATCTGGTGGAAAAATGCATATAAATGAAGCTATTATATTTTACTCTCATTTCCTTTTATTTGGTTAATAGGCTTTATTGCATTTTTTATTTTAACACATTTTCTATAATGGTAAACTTGGTTTTTATCTCATAAAATATCAACTTTGGATTTAAAACTTGGTAGGTATAAAATAAGGCACTGTAATATGACTTTCCCAATAATTCAATCAAACGGTTAGTAGGCTACTATTACTAGATTAATGATAATTTAATGAATAAATCATGAGTTTCCAACAACTCTTCTTTATATAGACTGGTTTTAGGAATTAGATTTTGGGTGGGTAAGAAAGTCAGAAACTTTTTATTTTTTTAACTTCAGGTGCTTTATCACCAGTAATTTTCCTAAGTTTCTATGACAGCAGGAAAACACAAGTCAAGGTCCTCAATTTAAATTTACCTCGTAGCTTTCTATTAGCAAAGTTCTTCGCTGAGTGGTGCAGAAAGTCATTATTTTTCTCACTGGCATTTCTTCAGAAGACTTGCCTTATAACAAATAAACAAACAAAACACTACTGTTCAGTGTTAGACTCATAAAAATGGGACACAGAGTGAACAAAAGTTTCCCAGGAAATGTTTCCATTTTTCATGACATAAGTTTTGAATAATATAAATATTATGCTTTTTATTATTTGTATTCTTTCAGGGACCTCTTCTGTGCTTCATTCTGTTCATGTCTTAAGCCAGTTAAAAATGTGTGGATGAAAACGGGACAGATGTCCTAAAGTGTTATTCTGTTCCCTTGGTCAATAAACACATTCCAAAGCATGGACAACGAAGTTTAAAAAGTAGCTTCTTTGCTAGCTGTTTGGTTTGGTTAAATATTCACATGTCTTTTCTACCTCATTAGAATATAATTTTGTCTATATCAAATCCAGAAATATTTAAGGGACATTTAATTAACTGTGTGCTTAAATTACTATGTAAACCTGAATAGTAAATTGTACATTTTACAGTGGTTTTTGACTAAATGTATTAACATAATTAATTGTATATATATAATTCATTTCATCAGAATTGTTTTTAATACTACACAGGAAAAGTAAGTTTAACAATAACTTAATAAAATTAGTCTTTTTTATTTTTGAAAAATCTTTGATGAGTAATTCAACACTGGTACAAAGCAAAGGAGAGCCTGTATATGGATGCAGGCATGGTCCAAGGCTTAAGTTGTTCTTACCTTTTCGCTCCGTGTAATCTGCCAGTGTAATTTTATAAATCCCTGTAATATCTGGTATTGCTTAAATGCACAAAACAAATACTTATTTAAGCCACATAATCTCCCTGGAGTTGTGCATGATGGTGGAATAAAACATTTGAGTTGAAGCAGACGACACTCCTCTTCCCATGGAATTGATTTTCTAATATGTCCATTTAGCTACTGGCTGTCCATATATCTTCATTTTTAGTTGACAACAGATCCTCACACTCAAAAGTTGTCAAGAATAACCTTATTCTCCTTTTTCCTCTAAATAGTTTCCTTTTATTGACATAACATACCCTCTAACTTACCTTAGTTCATTGGATTTTTCTTTGTTCTCTCTTCGTCACATCATTATAGATTCTCTATAACCTGTTAACGTCATTTTGTGTTTTGGACCAGCCCCAAACTATATAGTGAGTTCCCTCCCAGGCTCTAGAGGAGACTAGAGAATGAGGGAAAAATGAATAGTCAAGATACGAAGTGAAAAGTTTTTTAAAGAGCTGGGCTGGGGTACTGACCACCTCCAAGGAGTATGTGAGGACAGGTGGCGGCCCCTAGCTCTGCCGTAGCTCTGCTTTTATCACTTAACTCAAAGGGGCGGTGGGGAGCACTAAACTCTGGCATTGTGGTTATTGTTGGGCTTGTGTTTTCTAAACAAACTATTTTTTAACTATTTTCATTGTATTGATTTACTTCTTACTTTTATCACTTTATGTTATTTTTGAACTTAACGCAAAGTCTGGGATAGGAACATAGTCTAGTTGCAGGATGTCAAGGCAAACCCCAATTAGACCCCCCCAACCCCCAAGATTACTAATTATGCCCCAGGGAAGCCTTGTGGGCAGTTGGGTACTGTGTCATATTGAGAAATGGGAGGGGAGGGTCACTTTCCCTTCAACTCCATGAGACACTATTTCTCTTTTATGAGATCAAAGTGTTTGTGCTGACTTTAACATCTTACTATTCTCTCACAAATGTCCCCACCCCTCTGTACTCACTCCCTCTGAGAGAGCAGCCCCACCTGGGGAGCCTGACCTTGAGGGCCAGTTGCTCTAGGGGGTGAAATCTGATTGTCATAAACGGCTAGTCTTCAAGCTGTTCCTCTTATAACAGATTTTGAATATTTTAGCATAGGTCCTATAATCTGAGTGTGTACCTGTTTGTTTTATTCTGATTCAATCCCTTCCCTTCCTCTCTCTGTTCCCTTTGTCCATCATCTGTAATTATTTTTTAATTTAATTTCTAACCTATGTACAATAAACAATTGAATATTGGGTTTAAGTTTATTAAATCATTATTTTTAGCAATGTATGTACATCAAGATATGACTCTTCCCTTAGGTACCCGTACTTCTATCCTCAATCTTAGAAATCTACCTCAAATTGTTGTATTTTCTCTGAGGATGCCTTTGTCAACCCTAGATCCTCTTGTGACTATTACAGTGGACTTCTGGTTGGTCCCCTGCCTCTGGTCTCCTTTCCTCTCCGATCATCTCAGTAGCTCCCTCCAACAAGAAAAAACAAAACGAAACAAAACAAAACCATACCAATAACAACCTGATTACTCTCACCTAATTTTTATTTGCTGCCAAGTCTCTGTACTCTAGCAGATGAAATGGAAATTTAATTATGTATTAGAGTCTCATTGTTCATATTCTTTATCTATTTCTCTTACACCATAGCTCATCACTCCAATAATGGACTGTATGTCCCAGCCACACGAAGTTACATAAAACTGCAAATAACATACATCACCCATGGCTGCATTTCATCTTCCTGTCACGTGTGTTCATCTTCTATCTGTCTGTTACAGTCTCATCAAACTTGAAAGAGTGACTTGTCTTTCACGTACATTATGAAAGTAGAGCTCGGTAATGCACAAAACATTTTTTAAGTCTGTATAATTAAGGAGGACTATAATTGGCACTGGGCATACAAATCATTATTCTCGCATGTTACATTTTAGATTAACAAATATTTTTTAATTGGCTTCTCTCACCTAAGAGGTGTTCTAATGACTAGTGATATGGTCATGGACATTCTAGAGTGCATAGCTGATCTTATGCGGTTTATAAACAAGTAGAGAAACAGAAGATATGGGACAATTTGATAGAGATAGATGATAGGAAAGATGTTCTCAAAAGATTTTCACTGCTATAGAATACTGTTAGCGTGAACGACGAGCATAAATCTGTGTTCAAGAGCATCTCCTTGGGGATGGCATTGGAGGTAATTATCAGCTATAAAAAGATTCAGAGAAAGAATCATAAGTCTAAATAAAGAAGCGTGTGACACTTATCACTGAGGAATGAAAGAGTTGTGATTTATGAAAGAAAGAGAAAGAAGAAGAGGAAGAGAAGAAGCAAGGAAAAGGGAGAAAGGTGGGACGAAGGAAGGAGAGATGGAGGGGGAATAGGATGAGGAGGAGTCAGAGAAAAACGTTCATGTGTCTGGATTCTCGGGACATTAGAACGAGCAAGAGACGTAAACAGGGTCAAGGTCACGTGAGGTCATGGAGAGCCCAGCTGGGAAAGTGGACTGTAAGTGTCCCAGAACACCACCGGAGGGCAGAACGCGAATAAGTGACAAGATCTTTCGTTATTATAACATATCGTGATTTTGCAATTTCGCTTTGTAACGCATGGATTTCTCTGCTGTTTCCTTACACACATGGTGTTCCTGGAGTACAGAGGTCCTCTTGTACGGTCAGTACTTACGTTCTGAGTAGATGATGAATGATGGAATGATGGAATCAACGACTGTAACTTCAAAGTCCTAAAGATAAAATGTAGGTAATTTCATATTACTACTTACGGCCTGAATGAAGACTAATACGTTTTTTGCAAAACTAGTTTTTTACAAATAGAGACAACTGAATTCCTAAAATGCAATAGCTGGCAAACATGTGCTATAATATCCAGTCAGAGGGAAATCAGCAAATTTTATCTACTGCATTTCTGACAAAAATATCAGTCACCCTAAAGAAAGCAAAGAGAAACAAAACAGAACATTCAGTGTCAACAAATGTAACACTTCTTTATTGAGTACATTTAAAATAAGATTTCGGCATCTTTGCAATTGTGAATCGAGTTGCTATAAACATTTGGAAGAAAAAACACAATTAAATTCAAGAAGAGGGAAAGGAGGGAAGGCTTATTAAGCTCCCAGCTAACAGGTGCATATGTTACTCCTCCTGGGTGAAGGACTCGTATACAGGGTGGACTTTCCCTAACAAATGAAAACAGTGTAATGTAATCATGTGTGCCCTTATATTTATATGAAATAAAATGATATAAAATAAAATAAGACTTCCTTAAAACTTGTTAACAATCCTTGCTTCACATGTTCTATTTTACGTTACACTGTAAAAACATTTTGTGAGTTAACTTGTAACTAAAATATCCAATTTCCTTATTACTTCTAATCGTTTTCTCAGTGCTTGAGGAGTATCCAACATATGTCTTGATTTATAAAACAACTAGCTCCTTAATATTTTGTATTGACACCTATTAAAATAGTCAGGAGGAAAGTAGCCTAAGATGACCCGCCAGCGGAGAGCTGGAGAGTCACAAAGGTCATCCCAGGCCCCCCACTGAGGAGGGCAGTACTGTCTGCAACGACCTTGTGGCAGATGATTTGGAGGTACTTGGAATCTGGCTTCAACAGCAGATCTGATAGTTGGGGTTTTATTTATTTTTTGCCAAAGCTTAGCAGTTGGACACAAGAGTATTTGTTGCAGAAGTGAAAAATCAATATGATTACCTCTTTGCCACAGGGCTACATCTAGCTACAATATCCTGGACAGGACGCATAAGCATCACTCACAGGTAATGCTGCATTGCGGGTGGAAGCTGGCTGGGAGCAAGTGACAATGACATTTCTACTCCCGAAAAAGTTAAACATGGCATTGCGATTTAGCAGAGGGCATTAAAATGAAAGATTATGGTCATCCTTGTGGCATTAAACTGGAAAGTTGCCTGTTTATGCTGCTTTTGGGGATCAGATTGAGCTTATTTGATCAAAAGCAAGATGGTTCGGCTTCCGGAAGAACTTGGAATCTTATATATTTTGATTCTGTTTTCTGTCACATTCCTAAAAGAAATGATCACCTTGCTCTACACTATTTTTATTGTTAAAATGCCTTCTATTTGGCATAACATTGAAGACAAAATTACAGTACCAGCATCAGCCTTCCGCAGGTCGAAATAGCAATATCTTCTTGAATGTGATACTTTTGGCCTCAACTATTTCAGTAAAAGGCTGAGAAGAAACTATTTTAATTAAAGCAATTGCAGGGCATATTCACCTTTATGAGAAAGCAACATTTATTTTTCCATGTAAAACCAGATAATTTTAAACTATAAGCATTTACATGCATCTGCATTTCTGCGCTCATATTTTATGCATAAATTATGTTTCAAAGTATATTTTCTAAGTAATTGCTTATTTTGAAAAGAAAGTTTAGGATGTATTAGTATTTGAAGAGAGAGCAGGAAAACTGTAATTTATTTCTCTGTTCACATTTATCTCAAGCTTAATTTCTGTATTTTGCCAGGGAAATAGAGTAATTATGCCTCAGGAAAATACTGAAAGTTATACATTTGAAGGCCGTTAACTTGCAAAGGGAATATATTTAGCCACTTCATTTTTAGTATCTAGTATATATACTCAGCTACTGGACAAGCGATGGTATATATGGCATGTGACAACCATCCTGACTTAGAGACATCGGCTTCCATCTCCGCTAGTGACTTGCTCTCCGCGGTTTGGACTGTGATTCAAGCTGTTCTGTGTACTAAACTACTTAGAAATTATGTGACAGATTCAGGCCAAAATTCAGAGTCCAAATGGAAAAATTGTAAATCTGTAGGCTTAGCATTCTAAACTAAATATATGAGTCAGAGCAGGTGGCTACGCATAATTATAAAATCCTGTCTTAAGCTTTTAAAAATATTTACCCACGTAAGATATTAAACTGCATTAAAATAATGAAATTCTCCACTCAAGTAGAGCGTGAAGGTGTTTCGCCATGAAATATATGTGCGTTTTTATTTATTCAATTAATATCAGTTATAAACTACAAATGATTAAAAATAGTAGCGCCTTTCATGAATGAGGTTCAGGCACTGATGGATTTAGTTACCTGAGAAAGACCAGTGCAATGGTTACACCTGTTGTTGAATGAGTTTTATCTTCAGGATGTACAAAGTCAGCATGAGCAGTTGGACTGATGTAAGGGCTTTTAAGCATGATTTCCACTGTAGCATCAGGAGTGAATTGGAATCCACAAGCCCATAGACAGGCTGGGACAAAAGGGTGTATGTTTTTTGAAAACATAAGCAAATACCATCTTACTCTCTTATATTCACTCAAAATTAAGTCTGAATGTATTGCACCTTGCCAATACACTTTTTAAATTTCAAAATATCAAGGGGTACAAACATTTTGGGTTACATGGATCATCTTTGTATTGCTTGATTCCTGGCTATAGGTCCTCCTGTTACCCCAAAGGGTTCCCAGGGCCCATTATGTTAGTTCGTTCACCTGTCCTCCGCCCCCTTAGTTACTTTCTGCCAAGTGTCACTTGGCTCCAGCATGCCCGTGAGTGCTCATCACTGAATTCCAATTTAGTAGTGAGTACATAAAGGGTTTGTTCTTCCACTGTCGGCATTACACTTTAATTGGGTAAATGATATTGATGAGTTGCACCTGGTCCAGGACAGGAGCCTCCACACTGATACATCCTACCAAAAATATTATTTTCCACTTTTATGATATGAATGCTTCCCTCATGAGTTAAACACCCGGCAACAAAACAGACAGGCTAGTCTTCTTCCCTCATCATCAATTATTTTCAGTCTGTAATCTCTGTGCATTTTCCATTTTTATCAGTTTCATTAAATACTGTTTTATTGTTCTTATATTTTTATACACTTTTAAGAATTAAGTGCTTGAAAGTACATGGAGGAATTCTACATACTTTTCTCTTCCCCCTTTATTTTGAAAGGCTCTCTATCTCATCACTCAGAATATTAAAATATTATATATTTTGCACATGTTATAACCCACAGACTCCTAAAAATAAATGGATATATTTTCTCTTTTTCAGTTCTGCACATCCCCTATCCTCTCTACTGAAGCATTATATATATGTGTGTATATATGCGTGTACATATACACAAACACATATACATCATAGTATATGCGTGTACATATACACAAACACATATACATCATAGTATATGCGTGTACATATACACAAACACATATACATCGTAGTATATGCGTGTACATATACACAAACACATATACATCGTAGTATATGCGTGTACATATACACAAACACATATACATCATAGTATATGCGTGTACATATACACAAACACATATACATCATAGTATTTTACTAGGTGACAGTATATTGGTTTGCATATTTTTTGAAAACATAAGCAAATGCCATCTTCCTCTCTTATATTCACTCAAAATCATGCTTATAATCTCTGCATATTGATAATTATAGATTGGGTATAGGTTTATGGCTTATCCATAAACTGTCGATAGATATTCACTCTTTTCTATTTTTAATTATAAGCAATGAAAACCAGTACACATGCCATTATCACACATATTCAAATACTTTCCTAGAATGTACCTCTGAATGTTAAAATGCTAAGTTGCAAGATATGAAAAATGTCCACATTACTGTGTATTACAAAGAGATGGGTGTGATTTCCATACTACCACCAAGGTGAGATTTTGTATTTCTTCACCTGCCCACCTACATTTATCATTTTTAATTTTATCTCTCATTTTGCATCTCTGACAAATACAAAATTATATTGTATGTCTATTTTCAAGTTCATGCATCTGATTAGGAATTAGTATCATTTGGATGCTTATTAGCTATTCAAGATTTTATTTACACGGTTTGCATCATGAATTCTTAGATTACTTTTTCCTGGAGTGTTTGTATTTTTCTTACTGATTTGTAGAAATATTTAATATATTCTACATATATTAAATATTTAATATATTCTACATATATTAAATATTTAATATATTCTACAATATAGTAAATATTTAATATTAAATATTTAAATATTTAATATATGTACTTTATACATGTTATAGGTATCTTTTCCATTTTTCAAAGCAGCATGTTTTGTATTATCATGTGAACATGTTTAAGGTTTACTAACACTCCCTACGCATGTTTTCTCTCTCTCTCTCTTTTTTTTTTTTGTAGAGACAGTATCACTTTATTGCCCTTTATGTAGAGTGCATGGCGTCACAGCTCACAGCAACCTCCAACTCCTGGGCTTAGGTGATTCTCTTGCTTCAGGCATCTGCCACAACGCCGGCCACAATGTCTGGCCATTTTTCTGTTTTTGCAGTTCGGCCGAGGCCGGGTTTGAACCCACCACCTTTGGTATATGGGGACAGCGCCCTACTCAATGTGCCACATGTTTTCTTTATTGGTTGTGTGTTTCTGCCTTTATGTAAAAAGTTACCTTTTGCTCCTAACATGTCTCCATATATAGTCTGTATTTCTTCTTGTGAGTAGAAAAGTGGATGCTTAAGGGAAGAGTCATATATTTTTGTACTTACAAAGCTAAAAATAATGATTTAATATACTTAAAACTAACTTTTAATGGTTTGTTATAAGAATTAAATTAAGAAAATGACTGTAGAGGATGGGCAGGAGAGACCAGAGGCTGGGAGATGTTCGTCAGCAGGAGCATGGGCCCATTCACATTAGGACCCCCAAACTGAGGTTTCTCCAGCCGGCTGGAAGGGCCACAGCCATGGTCTGGCCCCTTGAAATAACAAAAAAAAAGTATTGTTGAAGTTCCATCTCTCCTCCTGTGGGAGGACACAGCTGCTCTGTCCAGGAGAGATGATGCTGGGATTTGGGGATAGTTACAGATGAGGGGCCAGACAGCCTGGAGATTAACATGAGCACCTTCTCTGGCTGAGAGAGAGCCTCTTGCCACGGTGAGGGAGTGTCTCCTTTCTCCCACTTCTCAAGGGGACGTGGCCAGGCTCACCCCCCAAAATTCCCAGGTGCCTAATCGCTCCTCAAGGAATTTATGTGTGTGGTCCTAAAACGGTCTACATCTGGTATCCTGCCCTCGGACGGCATCACTCTGTTCCATACTTGGTGTTAAAATCATAAATAACTTAGAATGAGATAAATAAGAAATAAATCTGTTTTAATTAAAATAGCTAGTTTAAGATATAGTTAAATTGGGAAGTACAAGCTCAGCAACAACTATGATGTAGGGGTCTAGCTCTCCCCTACCCCTCCCCTATTTGATGTCTAAAATAAATACACAGCCAGCCTGGAGCCGGGGTGTTGGCTGCACCTCACAGAAAGGAGCAAAGACCGCTCGGCCAAGCTGCTCTTAAAATATTAAATCTGTGTCTATCTTTTCATTTCCCTTCGTTCTTCCATCTCTGCCAAGCCCTGGGAAAGAACTGAAGTTTGGGGCTGGTTCCCCAACATTTCTAATAATTTTAAAGATGTTTGTTTGTTTTCTGAATTTAGCCTTGAAGCCACATGGAATTTATTTGGGGTATAAGTATTCAATGTTTTTCCCATTCATCAATTATCCATTTTCCAATATTAATGACTGAACAGTTTGCTATTTTCTCAATGTCATCTCATAAGTTTTTGAATATGCCTATTTGGCTAGGGCTACTTTTTGAATTTATCTTTATTTTTTCAAAAATCTCTGATCATCTTTATTTTGAATATGTATGTACCAATTTAAATTAACTTTCTAAAAACTATACACTGTATAGACTTCAAAATTCAACAAAATTAAATAAATATAATAGATTAATTTGATAGGCACTTATATAAACATAATATTAACATTGCGTGGCAACATTTATTCAGCTGGACACCTTTTACAATCCTTTGGTAATTTCGCACATCAACCAGCTAATAACCTCTCTCATTCTGATGGTTGTCTATTTGCTTAGTTGGTTGTGTCCCGAATGTGCAGAAGCTTTTTAACTTGATCAGGTTCTATTTATTCATTTTTGTAATTGCTTCAGTTGCCAATATTGTCTTCCTAACTCCTTTCCCAACAATGATACTGTAAAGAGTTTTTCCCACACCTTCTTCTAGAGTTTATAGTTCTGTATCTTCGATTTAAATCTTTAATGCAGCACAAGCCAGTCTTTTAAATGCGGCCAGCAAGTTCTCCCAGCATCATTTATTAAATAGGGGTTCTTTTTTCTCAGTGTATACTTTTATTTGGTTTATTGAACATCAGATAACAATATGCGGCCGGTTTCATTTCTAGGTTCTCAATGCTGTTCCATAAATCTATGTCTCTATTTTTATACCAATACCGCGCTGTTTTGATCACTGTAGACTTGTAGTGTAAACTGAAATCTGGAATTGTGATCCTTCCAGATTTGTTTTCACTTTATAGAACTACATTGACGATTCAGGTTATTTCTGGTCCCATATGAAATGAAGAACTATTTCTTTAAGTTCTTCAAAATATGATGTTGGTATTTTAAGAGAGATTGCACTGAATCTGTAGATCACTTTGAGTAGTATCGACATTTTTACAATATTGATTCTTCCCAATCACAAGCATGGTACGTTCTTCCATTTGTTAACATCTTCTGCTATTTCTCTTCTCAGGGTTTCATGGTTCTCTGTAGAGGTCCTTCATATTCTTTGTTAAATATATTCTAAGGTATTTAATTTTCTTTTATGCTACTGCCACTGTCTTTGATTTGGTGATCAGCTTGACTGTTATTGGCATATATAAAGGCTACTGATTGGTTTCATACCCTGAGACATTACTGTATTTCTTGATCTCTTCCAGGACTCCTACGGTTGAGTCCTTCAGATTTTCTAAGTATAAGATCACGTTACTGGGAAAGAGCAAAACTTTGGCCTCTTCTCTTCTCATTTGGATACCTCTGATAAGTAACTTTGTTTCCCATATCACCTCACCTGTGATGAACCTATCAGTAAATGCATTTAGGATGATTTCAGAAATGTTGTCTATAATGATATTTCCCAAATTATATACTATAAACCCTCATAAATTAATACCCATCGTATCTATATCTCCATAGAGAAAAGGGTTTATAAATAGACTTGTCTCTTAGAAGGTTAAGCATTTATT
Source organism: Perodicticus potto (assembly GCA_963574655.1). NCBI lineage: Eukaryota > Metazoa > Chordata > Mammalia > Primates > Lorisidae > Perodicticus > Perodicticus potto. The sequence continues at coordinate 12,934 of CAUYRH010169008.1, forward strand.
AGATAAAAAAATCTTATTTACAGGTAAATAGAGTATGTCAATCATTTTTACATATACATTTGGAGAAGTCTCCCCCTGAAAGGTATCCGGTTATGGACAAGAGAATCACAGTATTAAACTTCACAGAAATGAGGTAATGTGTGTCCCTTCTTAATCATATCCAAAAGGAAAACTAAGACAATGACCTGATGACCAAATACTTGTTTAACTACATTGATAGTAACTGCAGTCAAGCCCCAGAGGAAATTCTATTCCAAACTTTGAAAGAAAAATAACAGTTGGCTCGTCTAAATATCATCTATATGTTCGATTCTTTGAAACAAAGATCTTTAGGCTATGACCTGATGCTTCCTGGGGAAAAAGAAAAACCAAAGCATAGCAAAACAATGCCATAATTCTATTGGACATTAAACACTTCTAATTTATTACCCCATTCAATTATTTTTTTTAACAAGTGAACAGTTTATTAAGAATTAAACAAAGGTATAATGTGGTACAGTACAAGCAAGACACTCAAGATAGGTATAATAGTACTACTCACACAAAAACTTAAACTTCACCTCAAAAAAAAATCACAAGACAAAAGAGAAAGCATGAAATATTTTTTTTAATTTGTATCTCACAGGTAGTATTTATACGATGAAATGTAATGCTCTAAAAGAAAAATAAAAACTGGGTACTGAGTTTGAAATGATGTTAATGTATAACGACATTTACAACTGTTTATTGTATCAATCTATAAAAGAAAAATAAAGCCCATAGGTCCCCAGGAGATAGAAAATGGGCTTCTTGTGACAAAAGATACCATAGACAAATTTTCAACTGGATTGTTTATCTTTGGCAGAGGGAGAGGTCAGTTATGCCTTAACACTTTCTTTTCTGTTTTCTTGCATTGCAACTTTCTTTTCTACAATTAAATAGAAACTAGCTTTTTAGAAAGATTTGCTCCACTTTTGATTTAAACCAATTTCTTGGCACTGCAGCCGGATTATGCCCTCCTTTTGATGGTTTTGACAGCTCTGAGTAGAATTGGTTCCTGATAAGAGACCACTGCCACGGACTGTTCTGGCTGCTTTATAGAGGCTGTGCAGAGAGCCTTCCTGTGCTGTTTCAGTATTTTATTTTTGGGAGGAGGGACAGAGTCTCACTTTGTTGCCCTTAGTAGAGTGCCCTGGCATCACAGTTCACAGCAACCTCAGACTCTTGGACTCAAGCAATTCTCTTGTTCTCTTGCCTCAGCCTCCGGAGTAGCTGGGACTACAGGCTCCAGCCGCAATGCCCGGCTACATTTAGAGATGGGTCCTGCCCTGGCTCAGGTTGGTCTCCAACTCGTGAATTCAGGTTATCCTCCCGCCTCAGCTGGGATTGCAGGCATGAGCCTCCATGCCCGGACTCTGCTGCAGCTTTTGACATGGTCTAATTTTAACACATTTAAGTGTTAAGACTCCCACCCACATGAACATGGGACATATGTAATGTTCCTGTTTGCTTGCTACACATGATTATGCTCCTATAACCTATAAATATGTGCCCTGAGCCAAACAATTCAGCATAAATTCCTGCCTCACCCTCCCTCCCTGCATTTAGTCTCCATTAGAGGCTATACTTCCTGGCACATCAGGATGACCAGCCTGCAGCCCACAACAGCCCAAACATTTATGTGAATGAAAAATAAAATTCTCAACCAGGCACGGTGTTTGTGCCTGTAATCCTAGCACTCTGGGAGTCTCCCCGGGTGGACTACTTGAACTCAGGAGTTCCAGACAAGCCTGAGCAAGAGCCAGACGTGGTCACTACCTAGCTTGGGGCCTGTTATCCCAGTTATGCGGAAGGCTGAGGCCATGGCACTCTACCCAGGGTAGAGGGTGAGAGTCTGTATTGAAAAACAAACAAACAAACAAACAAATACAAAAAATCCTCTCCTCCCCAGATGTATAAATCTGAAGATACTTTATTGAGAAATCTGAATCTAGGTCTTTTTGAAGCATGCCCAAGAAGACAAAATAATATATAACTCTCTTCATAGAAATTCAAATCAAATAATTGATGCTTAGGTACATGATAATCATACAAATAAGCACAAGTCTTCAAGTCAACTGACATATTAACTTTATTTACTAACAAAGTATTAGCCACATTGGGAAATGTAAATTTGCCAATATAATATAGGTTTACAAAAGTTGACCAAAAGAATTTTGCTATCTTATAAATATTCTCTCAATAAAAATACACCAGAGATGTAAGCCTGGATTAAGTCCAAACATTAATTATAAAGGACGACATTGGAGACTAATTTGAATACATATTACATTTTGTTTAATAATTATTATTTCTGGTTACTGTACAATCTGTTTGATTTTTTATTTTATATTTTATCTTACAATGAAAATAAATATTATGATCTGCATTGTGTTCTTTAGGGAAATATTAACAACACGTTATTTCAATAATGTAATATTATAGTGCAGAAGGTAGAATATATAGTGTAATGAATTTAGTGTGGAGGCAGGAATTTTGTTTTTTATTTTATATATAAAAAAAAGATCCTTTTGATACAGGACAGCTGGCAACCCAGCCAGTGTGGCCTGAGCTGAGGGGAGGGCCTGCTTCTCCATGCTGGGGATGTTGGTGCAGTGTCAGGAAGAGGAGTCCAGAGGATGGAGGGTCGGCAGTGGGGGCCTTAGAAGGCTCCAGTAGCTACAGGGACCAAATAACTGTGGGGAGACACAGTTGTCGAGGTTGCCAGCTCGGGGAGTGCCGCAGTGCCTCTGCCCCAAGCCTCTCTCTCCCTCCCCTTGCTCTTGCAGCTCACCAGGGAACCCCCCTTTTCCCAGGTATGGTCAATTTCATGTAAGTTTCCCAGGCCTGGGAAATGTCTTGAAAGTAACACTGACATTTTTCCCAGAGTGGAAGGGACTATATCCATTATATCCATTCATTTGTCAACACGTTCATTAACTTTGCCCCCAGAGGAAGGGATTGTAGCTATTCATTTGTTGGGATATGTATGAAAAAGATCTTCACCTGGATCCTTTGTCTAGGGATATATCCTAGAGATTTTTTTCTAACTTGGGTTTTTCCCTCTGCCAGGAGCTCTGAAGCTTTTTATCTGTATTCTTTTCTGTAAAATAAATCCTGTCTTACCACTGATCTGTGGACTGCGGATTCATTCTTTGAATCCCCGAGACCAAGGACCTCCTGAAGAAGAAATTCCGATAACTCTTTCATGCTGAGAGGGGTCAGGCCTCTCCTCTGGTCCTTACTTATTCCTCCTTAGGAGAGTTGGAGAAACATTACCAATTTGTACACTTGAAAACAAAATATGGGCACGGTGTTGCTCTATCTCTCAAATATCTCTTTATGTAGAAGATACATGTATAACTCCAACTCGGGTTTAAACAATGTACATCCTGTCACACAGTTTCCTAGTGGTCGGAATCCAAGACCAGCTTAGCTAAATTATTTCGTATTTGTGTTTCTCATGAGGTTCCACTTAGTAAGCCAGTTAGAGCTGTTATTATAATCACCTGAAGGTTTGACTGGCTGGGAGAATCCTCTTCAAAGCTCATTCACGTAGCTGTTATAAGCTCCACACTTGAACTTGGTAGGGTTGCTTCTGACACAGCCACTGACTTTTTGGCACAGCAATGGGAGAAGGGGTGAGTTAGAGTGCAAGATGGAAGCTTTCAGCAGGGGCGTCCAGCCTTTTTTCTTTTCTGCCCACAATGGAAGAATAAAAGTTTTCTTGGCCCACACAAACACTATCAAAAGCTGATAAGCAAAAAAGGAACCATGCATGTGCTTACTTTTCATGATATCTGATGCCACAGATAAGCAAAAATGTCCTCCCAAGCTCAGCGTGTGGCCCGTGGACCACAATTGCACACCCCTACTTTGGTGCTCTTTGTGTCATGAAAATCTTAGACGTGAACACCCCCACTTCTGCTGTATGGCACTGGTGCATCGGAGGGGACAACAGTGCGGTGTGGAAGGGCGCTGCACAAAGGTGTGAGTATCAAAGTGACAGGAACCATTGCTGCCAGTTTAGAGACTGACTGTCAGCAACACAGCACTGACTAACTGGTCAGCGTTCACGCAGAAGTTACAGGTGGAGGTCACGGTTCCCAGGAGACCGCAGTCACTGGGGATGCTGGCTGTAAGCGTCGGTGTTCCAAAGCTCACCTGTGCTCTGACCAACTGGCAACAAATTTGGAGAATATACATATACTCCTGAATTTGGAGATTGGCAAGGCGTCACAGCACACAGGGAAACCCATACTTGAGATTCCAGTTTTATTACACAGGATACAAGCCCGGACCAGCCACATGAAGAGATTGAAGTCTGAGAAGATCTCAGATATGAAGCTTCTGCGTTCTCGGGGTGTGTAACCTTCCTAGCACGCTGAAGTGTGATCACCAAACCGGGAAGCTAACCAGCCTTCCAATGTATGGTGTTTCTACGGGAGTTTCATCGTGTGGGCTGGTGTGAATCAGGTGCCACACGGCGGAACTCACACCTCCAGCCCCTCTCCCTCTCCTGGAGGTTGGGCTCATGTCACTCGAAGGCTCAATGAGTGATAAGAAATTGAAACTGTCTAGGGACACATCTTAAGTCACCTCGTTAGCATAAATTCAAATTTGTCTTATGGGTCTGTTAGACCCAAACGGGGGTCTAACGTGGGATAAAGCCCCCAAGAAGAGTCACTACACTCAGGTCGATGCAAAAGCAAGAGGCAGGTTTATTTCAGACGCGTCAGGGTCCCTCAGCCGCTCGGGGGGGGGACCCCGGGTAGCCGTTACAG
>CAUYRH010169010.1:0-16312 GCA_963574655.1 Perodicticus potto
AGGCAGGAGACTCGCTTGAGCCCAGGAATTGGAGGTTGCTGTGAGCTGTGATGCCACAGCACTCTATCCAGGGTGACAGCTTGAGGCTCTGTCTCAGAATAAATAAATAAATAAATAAATAAATAAATAAATAAATAAATAAATGAATGAATGAATGAATGAATGAATGAATAAATAAATAAAATGAGGTCATCAGAGCGGTCCTTAGTCCAACATGGCTGGTGTCCTGAGAAGATGTTTGGACACAAGTAGGCACACAGGGAGGACAATGCAATGTGCAGCCACAGGAGAAGACGGCCACCTGCCCTCAGGGAGCCGAGGAAAGTGACCTGAACAAAGCCCCTCCTGGCCCCAGAAGCAGCAACGCAGCCAAAACCATGACCTTCGGGTTACAGCACTTATACTCACATAATCCACATGAATGCACTGTAATAATAAAGCCCACACTTTGCTCAGACTCCTTCACTTCTCCCTGTGTCCCTTCTCTGTCTGGGCACCCCCAGCTCTGCAGGTCATACGCAGGCTCCACAGCCCCTTACACTGCTCTGGGCCATGCCAGCCTCTTCAACTTCCCTTGTTTGTGATGACACTGACAGTTTTGAGGCGTGCTGGTCCTGTGTTTTGCATGTGCTCCCCAACTAGAATTTGCCCGGTATTTCCCTCGTGCCTGGACTGGGGTTTTGGGTCTGAAGTACAGCCTGCAGCGGGGTGTCGTCTCCCTCACAGCAGCACAGACTGCCTCCGTGCCTCTTCACCACAGCTGAGGAAGGGACTGTCAGACTCCTCCACTGTGAAGTTATGTGTCCCCCTTTCTACCCTGTAGTCTTTGTAAGGAAGCCCCTCTGTAGACCACACTTAAGGAGCAGAGAGTTTCCTTCTACCTCTCCAAGAGTACAGCATCCACATAAATTATATGGGAGTTTTCTGCATGGGAGATTTAGCTCCATTTATTCATTCCATTTATTTATATTACATACTCATGAATATTCATCTTATATTTTGGATCATGATTATAATCCCATATTTCTTTACTTTGTTGCTGAAATTATCCCAGTGTGGCCACTGGGAGCTCTTTAATTGGTTCCTTTGTCCCTTTTAATGAAATCCCCCATCATGTGGGTTGTTTTCACATTTTTGAACATCCCCTTACTTTCTAGGTGCCCTTTATTATTAACAAGATGCCCCCCATCTTGCTTCAGAAGACGCAGCTCCTGTCTCCAAGAGGCCTGGTTGTTCCTAGTGGAGAACAGTGTCAGAAACCAAGACCTCAAGACCCTGGGTACACTCTGTATGTTTGATCTGACAATTCATCATAGCTACTTTCTTTATGTGAATAAACATTTAAAGATATCATTTGTAGGACTATGTAATATTCCACTTAACACTGTGGATATTTATATTGTTTCTATATGTTTTGGTATTGTAAACAATGCTGCGATAAACTTTCTGGTATCAGAATCATTATACTCATAATTATTTCCTAAGGATAAATTCCTGGAAGAGGACACTGAGTGTGCGGAGCTTTAAATAAATATTATACAAAGGGCTTGCAGAGCTGCACCATCAGGGATGGGTGCCCGCTGCCCTGCACTCTCTAATATCAGGCAGCTATTGCCGTGGGTACTTTTCAAAGTAATTTCCCATGCAATGCATGAAACTGTGTTTGTAGTTGTAATTGATTCCCTAGTTATATAAATAATGTTTTAAGTATTTCTTTGCCACTTAAATCCCTTTTTAAAATGTTTTTCTTTGCCCCCTTTTTTATTGGTGCACTTTAAAATTAAAAAAAAAAATTAACTCTTTGACTATTATCTGTTTAACTTTCTCCAGTTGTCATTTATCTTCTAATTTGATTTGTGATCTATTTCTTTTTAAATAATTTTCCATATTCGATATTCTACAATTTAAACTAATTTATAGTTTTGCTTTTTTTCTTTTTCTAAAACCACGTTTATATTTTACAGTTTTGCTCATAGACTAAAAACTGCTGTATTCACTTTCACGTTTTTGCATCATGTGAGCCAATCTAAAAAGAACTGATGATGTATTATTGATTCTGACACAGTCATGAAAGCACGAATTATGCTTCTATTAAAACTTATCTTTTATGACAGGTTTGTCAGGTTTAATTTATGACTCATATATATTTCTGGCTCAGTAGCCACAAATTATCTCCTTTTGAATCTTTATGATACAGGACATTTTCTTGCCAGAGCACCTTTTCAAGTATCTTGATACTTTGTAAAGAAAAATGAAACCAAAAATACAACAGAAATCACACAGAAAAAATATAAATAGGAAACATCATTTTAAAGAACAATTTCAAATGTATAGGTATATATCATTATGTGTATGCATATAATTCAATCTCTACTTCCTTATGCTAGTTTAATATTTTTACAAATATGTTAGCATTATTTGAAAATGATGCACATAGATATCCATGTTGTCTTGTTTAATAAGAAACATGCACACATAAAAACAAAGCTGTGATACCATGTTGCCATCTTCATTACAGTAGCATTAGTGAAATTTCAGAAGGGGAGAGAGAAAATTACATATTCCTAATAACAGGAAATAATTAGGGTGGTGGGGTTGAGGAGGAGGGAGCTGAGAATATTCATGAGCAGAGGCAGAAAAGTGGGAAGACGTCTGGTATATCCAGGCCACAGGGAAGCAGGTTAGAGCCCATCCACAGATCACCTGGTCTTGGCAAGTACAGACACGGAGAATGCTGGCAGGTGCAGGCACGGAGAGGGGTCTGGGCAGTACGGGAGTTGGACATGGAGAGGGACCTGGGCAGTACGGGACTCCAATTCCACCAGCCTTGGGAAGTGAGGTAGGAGGTGGTGGTGTTGCCTTCTGAGGTGGGAGGGGAGAGCACAGCGGGAGTCATCATGATGACTCCCTGCTGTGTAAACAAGGTCTGAACCTATGTCTTGCATGAAACACAATTAAGCCATCAGTAATCACTGTCACTGGGGCCGAGAGTGTGGACAGGCTGGAAGGTGGGGCCATCTGCCCCCACAAGGTACCTGATCCTGTACTGAGACATTTTCGGTGATCACAGCCCAGGGCAGAGAGCAAGAAGCCGACAGAGAGCTGCTGGGTACCTGCAGCGCACAAGCCCGGCCCACAGTGAAGGCTGCCTAGTGCCAAATGCTGGCCCTCCAAGGCTGGGAACCTTCGTGGAGTGGGGTGAAACAGGGGCTGTGGGGGCCTGAAGACCAAGAGGGTCAGCAGCAGAGACGGAGAAGGAGCCCCGGAGGGGACAGTGTCAGCAACACTACTAGAAGGGTTTTCAGACAAAACAGGAACAAACGTGCCATATGCTGCTATTGAGCTAGAAGTGTGTCTGCCCACTCAAGAGACCAGCTCGCCCAGAAAATACTTCTTTATAACTTCCCCTAAAGATACTGGTAAACCCAGGTTATTTTTCAGTAGACCATAGAATAGGGATATTTTGTGGAAACAGAGATAAAATTTTGTGTCACTTCTCACTAATCCCCATTCTTGAGGTCACTGCCCTGAGGTTCCGTTCTCAGACCTGGACCTCTGCTTGACAGGAAGTCACGGTAGGGAGAGAGCCAGACACAGGCTGGTCAGCAGGGAACAAGGTGGATGACTCTGCATGGAAAACAGCAAGCCTCACTTGCAGACACAAAGCCTTCTAGATGCTCACTTTTAGAGTGGTTATTCGGAATTCTGTGTGCATCTTTCTGTGGAAACAATGTTATGAGACATAGTTTAAGGAAAAACTACAGGAGCCTGTTAAACATGTAACATCTTCTTATGCTAATGATGCCCAAGCTACAGAAGGCCATGAGTTGGGGACATTCAGAAGATTAAAAAAAATCAGAGAACACCTTTAACCTCAGATTGATTAGAGTTTATCAGTTCACCAAGCACTTGTTGAACACACCCATATGTGTGTGCTTAGTGGTGTGGACATCCCCATTCAGTACTGAGCTCAGTGGGACAAACACCGTGTCCCCTGCTCACTGCTGACCACTGCCTTTGCTACCATCCCTGTCAGGCATCAGGAGTAACAGCTGAAACAGTATATACTATATGTTTATAGTTATATGTTTCTCCCTGCCTCTGGAATGTTAAAACATCTCTATTTTTGCCATGGCAGTGGTAGTGGTGATGTGAGCACAGCCTAAGCTAATAGTTTTAAAATTTAGAAATAGCACAGTCTTTTTCCTTTAATAATAAGAGAAAATCTTCAAGGCGAGGTGAGTCTTTGAAATGTATGGCGACCAACTAACAGGATTAAAATATTATTGTAAACAATTTTATGCAAAGAAACTTATGGACTTCAAAAGGGAGAAGGACTGAGACAGGAAAAGTGGGTCAAATGGAGGAGGCTTTCTGATGAGGAGATGGTCATTGGGAAGCGTTACCAGGGGAGCTCAAGCATGAGGCCACCACAATGTGGCTGTGTTATGGCAGAACGGCGCCATTCAGACCAGAGTGATGCTAGAGAGGGAGAGTGGCCTGGGCAGCAAACAGGGACACAGCAAGAACTGGGCCCCATGCAAAGCCATCGAGGTGAGAGTGAGACCCCCACTGATTAAAAAGAATGGAAAAACCCAGCCAGGTGCCACAGCAAACACCTGTAATCCCAGTGGCTTCTGGAGGCTGAGGCAGTGGGACGTCCACAGCCCAAGTCTGAGGTTGCAGTGAGCTACACCACTACTGCACTCTGCTCAAGAGCACAGGGTGGGACTCTGTCTCAACAACAACAACAACAAAAAGCAAAGAAATAAAAAATAAGCAAGGAAATAAAATAAAAAACATACAAACAAAAAAAGACAAGTAAAATACTTGCAAACATGCACTTTAATGAGCCAGGAAATGTGTAGGAGTCTACGACTTTTAGATATTTAAGGTACTAATGTAAAGATCCAACAAAAAACCAAAAGGAAAAAACAGTGAGATCCTGATTATATAATAACAGATAAGATTTACTCAATAGCAGAATTAATTTTAATATGGAGTTCATATTTGGTTAAATGTTGCAATACATTTTAAACCAGCAGTTCTCAACCTGTGGGTGATGACCCCTTTGGGGGTTGAACGACCCTTTCACAGGGCCAACTAAGACAATGAAAATACCTCCTGCATATATTTACATTACAATTCATAACAATAGCAAAATTACTATCATGAAGTAGCAAAGAAGATAATTTTACAAACATACACATTCATTCACAAAAGTAGCCTTAAAAAGTGCTCCATCACACCCAACAGTCCGCACCTACATATGTGTGGCAATCTAAGGAGCTATAAATAGTAACCTCCTAAATGGAAACTAAGGAAAGTTTATAATTAAAAATTAAAGTTTATTCTTAATAATTAGAAATTATAATAAATGCCAACCATTACTGAATGCACATTATATATTAAAAGGTTTATATATATTTCATCTAGCCCTTACAACAAACCTGTGATAGAAATGGGTTTGACAGATACAAATACAGATTGATAAAAATAGTTGTAATAGATACAACTGACTCCATGTTACTGATGAAGAAAAATAAGATATTAAGAGGTTATGTCACTTACCAAGATGAAAGCTTCAGAGCTAGAGTTTGAATTGCACATTCTTCTTAAAGTTCTATACATTAATGACAAACATAACAAAAATGAATTCACAGAACTTTCTGAAAGGGCACTAAACTTCTCACAGCTTATACTGCTTGCTTTGAGTTGTTGGTTTTTTTCTTATTTTCTATTTCACTCTTAATACTCCTTGTTTTTATCTTCTGAACAACCATATCCATTTCCATGACTTTACTTCTTTTCTTCTGCTAGGTTTGGAATTGGATTACTCTTCTTTTTCCAGTTTCTTGAGAAGATTCATTAGGTTGCTTTCTTTTTGTTTTATGGATGTGGACATCCAATGCAGTAAACTTCCCTCTCAGGACTGCTTTTGCAGTATTCCACAAGTTTTGATAGCTTGTGGCTGTATCGTCATTATATTTCTGATGATTTCTTTATCTCGTCCTTGACCCAGCCATCATTCAGCATAACATTGTTTAGTTTCCAGGCTTCTGCGTGAGGATGAAAGTTTTTGTTGGAGTTGAGCTCCACCTCTATTCCCTTGTGCTCTGAAAAGATACAAGATATAATTTAAATTCTTTTACATTTGTTGAGATTTGATTTTTGCCCTAGGATATGATCAATATTGGCAATGACCCATGAGCTAGTGAGAAAAATATATACTCAGTAGTTTGGGGGTGATGTTTTCTGTGCATGTCCATTGAGCTCTGCTGTTCTTGTGTCATATTTAGGTCCCTTGTTACTTTGCTTAGTTTCTATGTAGAAGATCTGTCCAGCTCTGTCAGAGGAGTGTTACAGTCCCCAGTACCACAGTGTTGTAGGATATTATATTGTTCAGACTAGTTAGGGTTTGTTTTATAAATCTGCAAACATTCAAGTTGGGTGCATATATATTTAGAATCAAAATGTCTTCTTGTCTTATTCCCTTGACTGGTGTATAGTGTCCATCTTTCTTTACTTTTGATGCTTTAAATCCACTTGTATCTGCAAGTAAAATTGTGAACTCTTCCTTTTTCTGATTTTCATTTGACTGAAATATTATTTTCAAACCATTCACCCCAAGTCTTGTTTTGCCCTTTGAGGTTAGGTTTGTTTCTTGGAGACAACACATGGTTACATAGTTGGTTTATATGTGTGTGTGTTTGTCTGTTTTGCCAATTAGCCAGCCTATGCCTCTTCAGTGGAGAATCTAAGCCATTCACATTTATTGAGAGAACTGATAAGTATGGTGGAGTTATGTTCATCTTGCTTTGTGGAGGTCTGATGACTAGTTTTATTGCTTGTGCCATTGTGTTAGCTAGGCTTTGACCTTCCACGTCTGTGTGTGTTTACTTTGCTGGTGGTCCACTGTGATGGTCTGTGTGTATGTAGGTCTGAGTATTTCCTGCAGAGCTTGTCTTACGGTGGCAAATTTCCTCAATGATTGCTTGGCAGTAAAAGATTCGATTTCTCCATCAAATACGAAACTTAGTTTGGCAGGATACAGGACCCTAGGCAGGAAGTTTTTTTGTTTGAGTAAGTTGGAAGTCAGAGCCCAGTCTCTTCTGGCCTATAGAATTTCAGCTGAGAAGTCCACTATCACCTTGATGGATCTGCCTCTGTAGGTCAATTGATTCTTACTTCTGTCCACTTGTAGATTTTTCTCTTTCATTTTGACACTGGCCAGGTTCATTACCATGTGTCTACTAGATGTTCTGTTTGTGTTGAGAGGAACGGGGGTTCGATATCCATCTAAAAGGAGTGTGTCAGAATCTTTGGTGATGCTTGGAGAATTTTCAGTTATGATAGCCTTGAGTATGGCTTCCATAACTTTGGATCACTCTTCTTCTCCTTACGTATACTTATAATTCATATGCTTAACTTTTATAATTCTCTAAGAGATTGCTCTGCTTTTACTCTCTTCTGTTCTGCCTCTTTAAATGTCTGAGTTAACTCAACAGCCATATCATCTAGATCTGAGATTCTTTCTTCTCCATGGTCTAATCTGTTATTGATAATTTCTACTGCATCTTCAAGTTCCCTGACTCCTTCATTTCTTAAGCTCCAATATAACCTTTTGAATTCCATCATGTCTTTCATTCATTTCTTGGGTCAATGTTTGGATTTTCTTTTGGTGGTTTTCCACTTTCCTTTCAATTCCCTTTATCATTTTTGCTATCTATACTCTAAATTCCCTTTCTGTCATTTCTTCATAGGTGGGATCCACTGTGGTAGCTGCCTTGCGATCCCTATCTCTCTGGTTTTTCATGTTGCCAGTATTTTTTTTGCTGGTTTTTTCATGTATGTTTTCTTCTTGTTCACTTCCTTCCCCTACTTTCTCCTCTCATTTCCTCCTTCTCAATTTTCCTCATCTCTGTGCTTAGGTGCTGAAGGGGCCCCTTTGGCTCCTAGAGTCCCTCACTGTCTGTGTCATTACAATTATGTTTCTGGGTAGGACAATACATTAAGAGGTAGCAGGAGTCCCCTCACCCCAATCTTACTGAGAGCAGCTGGTGAGATGTCTCTAGTCCACTGTCTTGGAGGCTCTCCCCCATTTCCATGGCTTTCATTTCATTTCTAAGGTGAAGACACCTTATTCTAGATCCAGCTGAGAGTCCCCCTCTTTGTCACTATTGCACAGACATCTTGACTTGAGTATCATGCTGGTACCTAAAGCTAAACATGACCAAAACTGAGCTCAGTACCTCCAACCCACACCCCAATTTACTTTTTTTTGTATGTGTCTTACCTCACGAAATGACCCTATCTTTTGTTCAGTGCATACATCAGGAACTTAGAAATGATCATTTTCTCTCAAGTTCTACATTCAACCACATTACAAGTTTTGGTGATCCTATCTCCTGAGAACCTCTCCGGCAATCTGGTAACTTCATCCACACTTTCACCATCAACTTTAATAAAACTGTTGCAGCCTTCTGACAGCCCTGCTCAGACCACAATCCAAATGCCTCCACAGTGCTGCTATTATTAGGAAGTGATTTTTCTCAAGAATAAATCATGTAATTGATTCATTCAGTCATTCACCAATTTTTTGTTCAATGCCTTGTGTGTGCCAGGCACTATTCTAGGTAGTGAAAAAGACAACAGTAAGGAAGGAGACAAAGGCATCAGAGAGCTTCTGTCCTAGTAGGGAGAGACTGCCATTAAACAGAGTAAACATACATGTGAGCACATGACATCTATGCATGTGACATGTGTATGTTTGATGGTGATAAAAACCATCCTAATGCTGAGGATGGTGACAAAAACTATCCTAATGCTGCGTTCTCACTGCTCCTCATTCACTCACACTCTATATTTTATCCGAATGGAAATACTGCCAGCTTCTCAAATATGCTTTCACATCCAGGCCTCTATGCATGCTGTTCCTTCTGCTAAGATTCTCTTCCTGCTCCATCTTCTCCAAGCCAACTTCTGCCTGGTCCATGTCTAGCAAGCCTCCCTGATACCACCAACTGGTTTATCACCACTAGGCTCTCAAAGGAACTTAACTTTCCCCAAAGAGCAGAAAACACATCTCTGGTTATGTGGCAGGCATTGGTATTTGTTTGGTAGGTTAACATAAGACCATAGATGAGGTGGCTTAAACAATAGGAATGTGCTTTCTCATAGTTCTGGAGGCTAGAAGCCTAAGACTCAAATGTCGGCTGGTTTCCTGAATGTAGATGGCCATCTTGTCAGGATATCCTCACACGGCCTTTCCTCTGTACAAACGTGCCCCTGGTGTCTGTGTGCCCTCATTTCCTCTTCTTATGAGGACACCAGTCAGATTGGATTAGGACCATGCTAAAGGCCTTGTTTTAATCACCCAATATAGTCACAGTCTGAAGTTCTGGGGGTCAGGGCTTTAATATATGGACGAGGGGGCAGAGTTCATCCATAACAATATTCCATGCTTAAGTCAGAGCCAATTTTGTTTGCTCATGGCCCTAACCACTTCCCTAGTCCCATAATATTGTAAACAAAGTAATATGTGAAGTTATCATATCCTTTAATCAGTAAATATTTCTCCAAAATATTTAGATAAAGAAAATGTATTTTTCTTTCTGCAACAAAAGAGATGAGACCTGCTGAGCTCTCTGATGATTCCCTATCATCTTTTCTGGCTTTGGGGACCCTTTCACAAAAGGCTATTTTTGGAAAATCTTTCCCTTTATAATAATCACTTAGGAAATAATTTTTTTAAACATCCAATATGGTAGATCTCCAGGCTATACCCAAAGATGAAAAAGTAGGCACCTATGGGCAGTTTTAGTTGAGTTTTTCTTTTTCCACATGCTGCCTGGGCTGCTGAAAAACGAACCGTGTTTGTGTATGTGTGTAAACTGTTATGTCTAAAATGAGGCTGACAGATCTTTAAGGTTCACACTGAGACTCCATGTGTGATAGTCCATGCACTATCAATGAGGCTCAGAAGCTGGGCCATTCTCTCTGCTCATAATGGTGCCACTGCACATCCCCACAGCTCCCGACAGCTGTCATGGCAACATTCTCTGCTGTCAGGACGAGAAAGCAGCAAGACTCATCTTCTTAATGCATGAATGAACCAGGGCGACTTCTGAATAACAGCATTCCCCACGGTTTGGGTGACAACATTGCAAAATGCAGTTTGTAGTCTCTGCCAGACAGTCTGCTTTCAAAGTGCCTTTTCCATGCCACACTTCACACTGTCATGATAAAACAGAGCACATAAAAGAGATGGTTCTTCTTTACTTTTCACTTGTGACCCTACATGTTTTGTTCTTAAATAGTAAGTTTAAAAAAGATAATGAACAACATGGGTACTGAAAAATATGTGGAAGATGTAGGATTTTAATGACTAAATGACGTTTTTATCCTTGCATATGTTTATAAGGAACAAATAAAAGAACTGTACTATTCCAGAAATAAATTGAATAGCATAAATGCCAAAAGTTTACTCAGCAGAAATTCTTGAAACTGGAACAAATGATGTTGGATAAGAGTTCTACAAGTGAACATGTGTAGGTATATTAATTTTCCAAAATAAAATGTATTGCAGGACAGTTTGATTCATAGAAAAAAATTGCAAAGATAGTACAGTAAGTTCCTATAACTCCAGAAAGTTTCCCATATTATTAACATTTTAAATGTGCATTACAATTAAAGGACCAACGTGGATACATTATTAAATCCACACTTTATTCAGATCTTCTTCATTTTTACCAAATATTCTTTTTGTTCCAGGGACCCACCCAAGACAACATATCCCACTGGCTGCCATGGCTCCTCAGGCTCTGTTTGGCTCTAATGATTTCGCCGACTTCTCTTGTTTGTGATGACTTTGCTTTCGTGAGCACTCGTTTTTGTAGTGTATCCCTCACTAAGATTTATGTGAGATTTTTCTCATTAGACTAGGGCCATATATTTGGGGATTTTCAAATATCTTTCATTGATTTACGGTTTAATCTCATTATAGTCTGACTACATACTGTGTATGATTTTTGCTCTTTTAAATATCTTAAGGTGCTTTAATGGGCCAGAGTATAATGTACCCTGGCAAATTGTCATGCCAACTAGAGAGTGTGGATTCTGCTGTTGTCGGGAGGAGTGGTTTATAAATGTCAATTAGATTAAGTACCTTGACAATGTTATTCAACACGCTAGTTTTCTGCTAGAGCTACCAACTGGGCTACTAACTGCTGAAAGGGGTGTTGAAGACTGCAGCCACAATAGTGCCTTTCTCTATTTCTCTCTGCAGGTCCAGCAGACTCTCTTCTGTCAGGTGCATACTGTTTAAGATTGTTATGTCCTCATGGAGAATTGACCCTTTTAGCATTCTTCAATGTCTTCATTGATTTCTGAAAATCTCCCTTGTGAAGAAGTCTACTTTGTGTAAAATAAGTGACTCCAACTTTGTTTTAAAGAGTGTTAACATAGCTCATCTTTTCCCATCCCTTTACTTTCAACCTGAAGCTTCACATTTAAAGTGTATTTCTTGTAGACAGTACAGAGCTGCCTAGAACTCTGGGTTCCTTTTCTAATTTACTCTGTGAATCTCTGCCTTTTGAGGGTTAATTAGTGTATTTAAACCATTCACATTTAAAGTAATTATATAGTTGATTAATATCTACCATGGTTATAACTGTTTCCTGTGCATTGTATATTTTTCTTACTCTGCTTTCTCTTCCTTTACTTTTCCCTTCTTACTCTTTTCTTGCTTTACGTGAACACTTTATATGATTCCACTTTATGTCCTCTCTGAGGACATCAATTACACTTCTTTTAATTTTCTTTAGGGCTGTAAAGAATTTACAATCTGCATTTTCAATTGATCCAAGTTAGTGTCAGGTGTGGTGCAGGTGACTAGCACCACTGTATCGCCAGTTTCACCTTCTCACCTCTCACAACACTCTGTCAGTCAGTAGACTTACCTAATACAGTGTTATGATTATTAGTTTAAACAAATAGTTCTTCTTAAATTTCAAAACAGTAAGAGATACACATCTCTTGCTTACACAATTTTGTTTGTGTACAGATTGAGTTAAAGTTATGTGAGTTCTTCACCAAGATGGTGTGCACTGTACCCAACAGGTGTGAATTTACCCAGCTTGATTTTTCACTGAGGTTTATTTCTATATGTGCAATGAAGTGGTGATCAATTACGTCCAATTTGGTACTAAGTACAGTGTTTGTTTCTCAATTCTTCTGATCTTTCACCTGAAAAAGTGATTTCCAGTTCTATCTAGGTTGTCCAAAAAGATACTAGATCAACTTTTTTTTATGGCTGAGTAGTGCTCCACGGTATGCATATATCACATTTTATTAATACATTCATGTATGGGTGGGCATTTGGGTTGTTTCCATGTTTTTGCAATTGTGAACTATGCTACCATAAACATTTGAATGCAAGTATCTTTTTGATAAAATGACCTTTTTTCCTTTGGGTATATACCCAGCAGTGGATTTGTTGAATCAAATGGTAGGTCTGCTTTAAGTCCTCTGAGGTGTCTCCATACAATTTTCCATAGAGGTTAGACTAGTTTGCAGTCCCACCAACAGTGTACAAGTGTTCCTTTCTCTCCATATCCACACCAGCATCTGTTGTTTGGGGACTTTTTAACGAGCCACTCTCATTGGAGTTATGTGATATCTCATTGTGGTTCTGATTTGCATTTCCCTAATGATTACAGAGTTTATTGGCCATTACTATATCTTCAAAACCAAGCAGTTCTCTTAGATCTATTAATGAAAACCTACAAAAATTGAACCAGGAAGAAATTCCAAACTTAAATAAACCAGTAACAAGAGATAGAAGCAGTAATAAAAAGTCTCCCAATAAAGAAAAGCACAGGACCTGACGGCTTCATTGCCAAATTCTACCATGCATTCAAAGAACTAATGCCAGGACGGTGCCTGTGGCTCAAAGGAGTAAGGTGCTGGCCCCATATACTGGAGGTGGCTGGTTCAAACCCAGTCTCAACCAAAAACTGCAACACACACACACACAAAAAAGAACTAATGCCAATTCTACTTAAAACAATCCCAAACAGGCTCAGTACCTATAACTCAGCAGCTAGGGCGTCAGCCACATACACTGGAGCTGGCCAGTTCAAATCCAGCCCGGGTCTGCCAAACAACAATGACAACTACAACCAAAAACTAGCCAGGCATTGTGGTGGGTGCCAGTAGTCCCAGCTAGTTGGGAGGCTGAGGCAAGAGAATCGCTTAAGCCCAAGACTTTGAGGTTGCTGTGAGCTGTGAAGCCACAGCACTCTACCGAGGGTGAAACAGTGAGACTCTGTCTCAAAAAAAAAAATTTCCAAAAAATCAAGGAGGAAGGAATACTCTCAAATTCATTCTATGAGGCCAATATCACCGATACCAAAACCAGACAAAGACACAACAAACAAGGAAACTATAATACCTCTGAAAAATATAGATACAAAAATCCTCAATAAAATACTAGCAATCCAAATCTCAACAACACGTTAATAAGATTATTCATCATGATTAAGTGGGATTCAACCCAGGGATGCAAGGATGATTCAATATGTGCAAACAAATCAAAATGATGCATCATATGTCAATAGAACAAAGAACAAAAACCATATGATCACTTCCATTAATCTTGAAAAAGCATTTAATTAAATTCAACATCATTTCACAATAAAAACCCTCAAAAAACTGGGTATAGAAGGAACATAACTCAACATGAGAAAAGCCATATGTGACAGACCCCCAGATATACTGAGTGGGAAAAAACTGAAAGTCTTTCCTCTAAGATCTGGAATAAGACAAGGATGCCACTTTCACCACTATTGTTCAACACAGTACTTGATGTTCTACCTAGGGCAATTAGACAAGGGGAAAAAAAGAAAGGATATTCAAATTGGAAAGGAAGAAGTCAAATTATCCTTGTTTATAGATGATATGATCTTATATCTAGGGAAACATAAAGACTCCACCAAAAAAAATATTATTAGAACTGATAAACAAATTCACTGAAGTTGTAGGATACAGGCCAGGCCTGGTGGCTCATACCTGCAATCCCAGAACTTTTGGAGGCTGAGGTGAGAGGTTTGCTTCAGCCTAGGATTTCACTGAGCAACAGTGAGATGTTGTCTCTACAAAAAGTAGGAAAAAATACTCAAGCATGGTGGCAGTCACCTGAAGTCCTAACTACCTGGGAGGCTGAAAGAAGACTACTTGAGCCCTGAAGCTTGAGTTTGCCATGACCTATGATGATGCCCAGGCAAAAAGAGTAAGATCCTGTCTCAAAAAACAAAAACAAAAACAGTTGAAGGATACAAAATCAGCATACAAAGATCAGTAGCATTCCTGTAAGCCAACAGCAAACAGTCTGAAAAAGAAACCAAGAAAGTAAATTTGCAATCATTACAAATAAAATACCTCGGAATAAACTTGACCAAAGAAGTGAAAGATCTCCACAATGAAAACACCGATGATGAAAATAAATCAAAGAGGACACACACACGCACTCAAAAAAGGAAAGTTATCCAATGTTCATGGATTAGAAGAATTAACATCATTAAAATGCCCATCTTACCCAAAGTAAACTATAAATTCAATGCAATCCCCATGAAAATATCAATGACATTCTTCACAGAAATAGAAGAAAATAATCCTTAAGTGTGTGTTATGATTATTAGTTTAAATAAATAGAACAAAAATAAAAAACAAGACAGAGGAGTCAAAGCCATCCTGAGCATAAAGAATAAAACTGAAGGAATCACATTACCTGACTTCAAATTATACTACAGAGTCGTAGTAACCGAAACAATACGAAAGTGGCATAAAAACAGACACACAGAGCAATGGAATAGAATAGAGAATCCAGAAACAAATCTACACAGCTATAGTGAACTTATCTTTGACAAAGCTAAGAACATACAGTGAGGATAGAATAGTCTCCCCAATAAATGTTGCAGGAAAAACTAAATATCCATATGCAGAAGAATGAAAGTAGACCATATCTCTTGCCATATACAAAATCAAATCAAAACGGATTAAACACCAAAAACTAAGTCCTGAAAGTATGAAACTACTAGAAGCAAGCTTTGGAAAGATGCTTCTGGACATTGGTCTGGGCAAGGACATCTTGAGTAATATCCCCAAAGCACAGGCAAGCAAAGCAAAATTGGACAAATGGGATCACATTGAGCTAAAAAGCTCCTGCACTGCACAGTGAACAATCAATAAAGTGAAGCAATAAACCCACAGAATAGAAACAAAATATTTGCAAATTGCCCATCAAACAAGAGATTAATAACTATACTATATACAGAGCTCCAACAACTCAACTGGAAAAAATCAAATATTCCAATTAAAAACTGGGCAAAAGGTCTGAATATGCTTTCTTAAAAGAATACACAAATGGCCAACAGATGTATTAAAAAATGCTCAATATTGTCACTGGAGAAATGCAAATCAAACCTATAATAAGATGCCATCACCACAGTTAAAGTAGCATTTATCAAAAAGACAGGCCAATAACAAATCTTGGCAAGGATTTGGAGAAAGGGGAACCCTCTTACACTATTGGTGGGAATGAAAATGAGCATAACCACTACTGAGAATGGTGTGGAGGTTCTCAAAAAACATAAACTAGAACCATCATATGATCCAGCAATCCCACTGCTGGGTATATATCCAAGAGACAAGAGGTTAGTATATAGAAAAGATGTCCGTATGCCCGTGTTTATTTAGCCTTCACAATAGCCAAGATTTGGAATCAACCTAAGTGTTGATTCCATAGATGAATGAAGAAATTGTGGTATGTATACACAGTGGAACATTATATAGCCATTAAAATGAGGGAAATCCTGCCATTTGCAACAACATGGATGGAACTGGTGAACATGTTGTTAAGTGAAATAAGCCAAGCACAGAAAGACAAAGCTCACATGTTCTCACTCACACGTGTGACCTGAAAATTAAACAATTGACATGGAAACTGAGTAGGACAATGATTACCAGAGGCTGGGAAGAGGAGGCGGGAGCAGGAAATAAAGCAGGGATGGTTAATGGGTACAAAAATATAAATAGTTTGATAGAATGAACACTATTCGATAGTATAACAACATGACTATCATCCACAGTAAGTTAATGTATACTTTAAAATAATTAAATGAGCAGAAGTGGAATGTTCCTAACACAAAGGCCTGATAAACAGTTGAGGTGCTTGATACCCCATGACCCTGATTTGATTAATCAAACACCTGTATCAAAATGTCACATGTATCTTACAATATATGTAATCATA
>CAUYRH010169013.1:0-27170 GCA_963574655.1 Perodicticus potto
GCATTTGCACTAACTTGGATGGAGGTGGAACACATTATTCTTAGTGAAACATCACAGAAATGGAGAAGCATGAATCCTATGTATTCAACTTTGATATGAGGACAATAAATGACAATTAATGACACAGTGGGGCATGGGGAAAGGAGAGAGCAGACAAAGAGAGAAGGAGGGAGGGGGTGAGGGAAAGAAAACAAACAAAAAAAAAAGGAAAGAAAATAGTGACTAATTCTCATATGGATTGGATTCAAGTATGACCAAAGTACCTTACTTGAACATTAATTTTTAACTCAACTTGTTGATATGTTGTTTGGGATATTGCATCCTCACTTATAAGTGCAATATGTTTGTAATTTCCCTTTATAGCAATATATTTTCTCCAATTTCAATATCAGATGTATCTAGATCAAGCAGAATGATTTTGAATTATTTCCTCTTTTTCTATTGTCTATAGGATTTGGCATAATCTGTTTTTTTAAACTCTCCTTTACTTTTATTTGTATGGTATTAGTTGTCTACTTTTTGAGACTTTGGGAAAAAAAATAAAAAGTTAACTACTGACTTCATGCTGAGCCTCAGAATCAAAGCACTCTATAATGTCTTATTTGACAATGTGTATGTTGCTTTCTTGGCATTATTATTGCTAATCTTGCTTGATATTTAGATTCAGTAACTGTCTGTTTTCTTTTCTGAATGTATTTATCTTCGTTCATTCTTTACACGGCTTTTGTTTCTAGTCCTTACCTTAAACATTGCTATTGTTATTAAATTTTAAGCCTTTTAAATTCTGTTGAAAGCAAAAGTGGAAACCTAATTAACACATGTATATGTAAAAATAAAAAAATTAAATTAAATTTAAAAAGACAGAGAAAGCAGAATGTTAACTGACAGAATTATGGAACTTCATGAAGTATTCAAATGTGCAAGTTATAGGTATCCCAGAAGGGGAAGAAGTATAAGGACTGGAAGTCCTACTAGAGGATATAATAAGTAAAAATTTCCCAAATACCACCAAAAATTCTGACACACTCCTTTCAGAGGGATATTGGACCTCAGGTTGTCTCAAATCAAATAGAGTTTCTCCAATTTACATTGCCCAAAATCGAATCAAAGAGAAGACACTGTAAGCTGCCAGGAGTAAGCGCCAATTGACCTACATGTCTCAAATCAAATAGAGTTTCTCCAATTCACATTGTCAAAGTCAAGTCAAAGAGAAGACTCCGTAAGCTGCCAGGAGTAAGTGCCAATTGACCTACATGGACAAATCCATCAGGGTGACTACAGACTTCTCAAATGAAACCTTTTGAAGACAATTGTCATCTACCTTTAATCTACTTAAACAAAACAATTTTCAGTGCAGAATTCTATATCCTGTTAAGCTAAGTTTTAAAATTGAGAGAGAAACAAAATAATTTACTGATATGCAAACATTGAGGAAGTTTGAAACAACAAGACCAGCTCTACAGGAAATACTTAGACCTATTCTACACACTGACCATCCTGATAGACCACCAACAAAGTAAATATCCAGAAACTAAAGGACAAAACCTAGCTTCTACAATGTTGCAAAAGATAAAACAAAGCATTGGGCTTTTACAAAATAAGATGAATAGAACTCTACCACACTTTATCTTGGCAAATGTTAATGGCTTGAATTTCCCATTGAAGATACATAGGCTGGCTGATCGGATAAAAAAGCACAGTTTATCCATTTCCTGTCTCCAGGAAACACGCCTTGCCTCAAAGAACAAAGTAAAACTCAGGGTTAAAGGAGGGAAGACAATTTTTCAGGCAAATGGAAATCAGAAGGATAGAAAGAGGGGTTGCAAACTTATTTTTAGATACAAGTGTTTTTAGCAACTAAAGTCAAAAAGGACAAAAATGGACACTTCATATTGATCAAGGGAACAATACAACAGGAAGACATTTCAATTCTAAATATGTATGCACCCAAATTAAATGTTCCCAGATTCTTGAAACAGACACTGACAGTCTGAACAATGATATCCCATAACACCATAAAAGAAGGGAACTTTAACATTCTTACAGAGCAGGAAACAGCTTCTAAACAAACTAAACACAGGTACAAGGGACTTAAATGTGATCCTAGGACAGCTGTGCTTGATAGAAATATATAGAGCACTCCATCCCAAAACTAAAAAATATATGTTCTTATACTAACTAGCAGGGGAGATACCATAATCATGAAGGTGGTTTTCCCATGGCAAGGCTTATCCATTGCACTCCGGATGTGCTGACTCCTGTGATTTCCCCAAATGTGGGAAACTCAACTCCATATTTTGTGTTAGTGGCCGAGTGCATTCATGCTTTCCCCTATTAAAAAAACAAAGAAAGAAAGAAAAAGAATGTATGTTCTTCTCATTGGCCTGTGGAACATTCTCCAAAAGAGATCATATCCTAGGACACAAATCAAACCTCAACAAAATCAAAATAACTGAAATTTTACCTTGTGTCTTCTCAGACCATAAGGCAATAAAAAGTGGAACTCAATTCCAACAAAACTGTCAACCCCATAAAAAGGTTTGGAAATTAAACCAAATTATACTGAATGAAAGTTGGGTCAAGGAAGAGATTTTAAAAAAGGAATCATTGACTTCCTTGACCATAATAAAAATGAGGACACAAGCTATAAAATCCTGTAGGATACCACAAAAGCAATTCTAAAAGGGAAATTTATCATATTACATGCCTAATCTGAAAAACAGAAATAGGGAACATCAAAAATCTAATTAATTATCTTAAAGAAATGGAAAAAGAAGAGCAATTGAATCCCTAACCTAGCAGAAGCAAAGAAATAACCAAAATAAAATAGAAATAAATGAAATTGAAAACAAAATAATCATTTGGGAAATTAATGAAATAAAAATTTGGTTCTTCAAAAGGATAAATATATTTGATAGACCATTGGCCAGATGAACTAGATATTAAAAAGTACAATATTTAATAACCTCAGTCAGAAACAAAAAGGAGGAAATAATTGATACCACAGAGATATAAGACATTATTTCTGACTACTGCTAAATACTCCATGCCCAGATATTGGACAATATGGAGGAAATGGACCAATACCTGGAATCACACCATCTTCCTAGACTTAACCAGGAAGAAATAGATCTCTTGAGCAGACCAATACCAACCACTGAGATTGAAGAAATAATAAGAAAGCTTCCAACAAATAAAGCCCAGGACCAGATGGCTTCCCATCAGAATTCTATCACACCTTCAAAGATGAGCTTGTATCTGTACTGCAGAACCTATTCCAAAGCAGTGAGAAGGAAGGAACCTCCCCCAACTTGTTCTATGAAGCAAACAGCACCTTGATTCCAAAACCTGGAAAGGACCTATCTAAAAAGGAAAACCTCAGACCAATTTCACTAATGAATATTGATGCAAAAATACTTACCAAAATCTTAGTTAATAGATTGCACCTACTCATTAAATAAATTATACACTATGATCAAGTAGGCTTTATCCAAAGGGTGCAAGGTTGGTTTAACATATGCAAATCCATAAATGTAATACACCATATCAATAGAAGGAAAAACAAAGACCATATGATACTGTCAGTAGATGCAGAAAAGGCATTTGACAAAACTCAGCATCCTTTTTAACAAGAACAATTAAGAAAATAGGCATAGGTGGCATATTTCTTAAGCCGATTGAAGCTATCTATGACATACCTACAGCTAACATCATACTGAATGTTGTAAAACTGAAAGCTTTTCCACTTAGAACTTGAACCCGACAAGGATGTGCACTATGGCCACTATTAATCCACATAGTTCTGAAAGTTCTAGTCAATGCAATTAAGCAAGAGAAGGATATAAAGGACATCCAAATGGGAGAAGTAGAGGTCGAACTCTTCCTCTTTGCTGGTAATATGATCTTATTCTTAAAAACTCCCAGAAACCCAACCAAAAAATTCCTGGAAGTCATCAGGAAATACAGTTATGTCTCAGGGTATAAAATCAAAGTCCACAAATCAGTAGTCTTTGTATACACCAATATAATCTAAGTTGAGAAGCAAATCAAGGATACAATTCCCTTCACAGTAGCTTAAAAGAAAATTAAATACTTAGGGGACATATCTAACAAACATGGCAAAAGATCTTTTAAAGGAGAATTATGAAACCCTAAGGAAAAAAATAGCAGAAGACTCTTACAAATGGAAGAATATTCCATGCTCTTGGCTGGGAAGAATCAACATTCTCAAAATGTCTATTCTACCCATAGCAATCTACAGATTCATTGTAATCTCTATTAAAATACCAACGTCATACTTTGAAGAACTGCAAAAATAGTACTTCATTTTGTATGGAACCAGAAAAAATCCATATAGCTAAGGCTATTCTTAGTAATAAAAACAAAGTCAGAGGCATCACCCTACCAGACTTCAGGCTATGTTACAAGTCTAAGTAGTTTTGGTTATTCTAGGTTCTTGTAATTTACATATGTATTTTAGCATCTTTTTTTGATCAATTCCTACTAAAGAAAAGCATGTTGAGATTTTATTAGACATTTATTTTTTAATAGGTTTCATTTTTCAGCTTAGTTTTAGGTTCAAAGCAAAATGTGGCAGAAGATATGAGGATTTCCTCTACATACCCTGCTCTTCACACTTGCATGCCTTGCCTATTATTAACATCACCCACTGTAGTGGCACATGTGTATCTACTGATGATGGTATCTTGACAAATCATTATCATCCAAATTATGTTGTTTACATTAGGGTTCATTCTTGGTATATCCTGTGGGTTTGGACAAATTCATTATGACATATAAGTTCGGACAATTAATTTTGTGAACATACTATGGAGTACTTACATTAGCAGCCCTGTACAAATAATTATAAGATGTCATAACCTCAGTGTGTCGGTGTCTCACAGCTGTGTTCATGTCAATGTGTGGTCGTGTCTTACTGAGTGGCATTCATTATTGTTGTTGCATGTTTTTCTGTGCCATCATGAGAATCAGAGCAATGAACACACTGTTAAGTTTCTTGCTAAACTTTGTAAGAGTGGAAATTAAATCAGGGACTGATTAGTCAAAGTTTATGGGACTAATTCCATGTTCTGTGATTTATATTTCGGTCTATAACATTTTAGTTTCACGATATCCGTTGTCTTTCTTATTGCATTGTTTCTAGTGAGAAATCTTCTGTTATTGTTACATTTTGTTATTTTTCTATAGCAAATTGCTTAGTTTCGGCCATGTTTATCATTTTCTTTTATTACTTATATTGGAATATTTGGTTATTATTTAGTTCTAGCTGTCTTCGTATTTCTTGTGCTTGTGGTTTGTTCAGATACTTAGACTTCTCTTTGTAGTTTTCATCACATTTTGAAGAAAAAGTTAAAAATTATTTGTTCAATTTTTTTCTTCCTCTCTATCCTTTCTTAGGTTTCATCTCTCTGTTTCTCTCTCTACTAACACATCCATATATATATCAGATATTATATATGTATTATACAGTGAAGTATTAGATAACACATATTATCTAATATTAGGGTTAGGGTTAGGGTTCCTATCAGTGGTTCTCAACCTCCCTAATGCTGTGACCCTTTAATGCAGTTCCTCATGTTGAGGTGATCCCAAACATAATTTTTTTTTTTTGCTACTTCATAACTGTAATTTTGCTACTGTTATGAATCATATTTACTGTTATGTAAATATCTGATATGCAGGATGTATTTTCATTGGTTGCAACCCACATGTTGAGAACAACTGTTTTAAAGAAACTTTTAGTAGTAATAGTAATTATTGTACTGAATGAATCAAGTGCCTAGGGTACAAATTGCTCAAAAATATAGCTATTATTAAAATGAATATTAGTATTTTAGAGTGTAGCATAGTTCACAAGAGCTGTAACCTTTATACACTCTTCTTATCACAAAAGTAAAGTAGTCATTAAAAGCATTTCCCTGCACAGAAGATAAAACTGGAAGTTCAGTCCCTCGTCTGATACTAAATATCAGATGAAGTAGATCCTGCACTTGAACTCAGACGTGTTCATGGAGTGATTTTTGACATCACTGTCTATTTTAATCTCCTTAAAACAAGTAAAAACAAATCAAAATTTAACCTTGAATAGTATGTATACTAACACATGTCTTCTGAATAACACATGTATTCCTAGGCGAATGTTTTGTTTAGTATCTTCCCAACAGCCCAAATACAGTCTTCAAAGAAAAGTGTTTGTTTCACTGGCAAAGAGTTTCTAATACCAATGTTGGTTCCAGTATTTGATTTGAAGTAAACAGTTATGGCTAGCTAAGATGGCCCATAATTTCAAAACAGAAGCAGAATGTTTCTATGGGATATCTGCCATCAGTGCCCTTCTTCATTGTTTTTTGCACTATGCACTTCAAGTATTTTCTTGGACAACATGTGTTGCAGCAATTTATTTTTTCCTTGACTTTTGTCTTAGTTTGTTTGTGCTGCTATAAAGGAGTGTCATAGAATAAGTAATTTATAGTAAAAGAAATTTATTGGCTCATAGTTCTGGGTATTAGAAAGTCCAAGATTAAGCGTCTGGCTCCAGGTGAGGGCTTTCTGCTGCTTCATCTCACGGGAATAGGGCAAAGAGAGGGTGAGTGGGAAACTCTTCCTCCTTTTATAAGGAATCCACTTCCTTGATAACAAAGCTACTCTTGAAATAATGGCATTGATCCTTTAATGGAGGCAGAGCCTTCATGATATATAACCACTTCTTAAAGGTCCCAAATTTTCAAATTAGTATAAATTTGTTTGAATTTTCAATACATGGACTGTGAAGGACACCTTGAAACCATATGATCACCAACAAGATATATGAACTCACATTAATCTGATGATTCAGCTCTGAATTGTCTTCAAGTAAATTTGTATCAATTATGGAATTTTATTCATAGATCCTGTCCTATTACCCATAAATATTTACAATTTGTCTCATGAACATAGATTTCGTACATGTTGTGGCTGAAGTGAGGTCTCACTTTAGGCTTTTATGGACTCCTTAAATGTTGATATAATTCACGGTGCAAAGCTTCCACTTCAGTATCATATGAAACTTTTATGGTCATTTTAATGTGACAGATGAACAGGGGAGCACCTTTCATATGTCTTACTAGAGGATAAAAAGCAACTTCTATTCATGTTTTTTGATGAAGACGACTACTGATAAAGTTACATCTACATGTGGTTTGAGAGTTTGTGATTTAGATTATATAGTATTCTGCAAAATTGAGGAAAAATGTTTTAAAATATAAGTAATAAGCAGGCAAAACACAAATATAGCATAAGAAAGACAATCTGAGAGATTCTTAGCTAAAGCTCAGTTACCTGTTATCAGATATTCTCTTAAGATGGGAGTGTGTTAGGAACCAAGGATGGAGGAAACACCAGGTTCCATGTAAACCTGTAGACACGTTGTTGATGCCATATTGCCTGGTACGGTCACAGCATTGTTTTTAAGTCAATTAAAAATTCCTGTTAAATTAGTATTTAATAAATCACCTTATCAAGATGAAGAATTTGAAAGTTAAAGTGCAATAATTAAGCTTGGCCAAATTAGCCATGTCTATGAGTAGAAGATCTCCCATATTATAACACTATCAACTACTTCAATTAATTGTTAAGCTACAAAGCAGTCAGTATATAAAATGAAAGCTACATGTGTAATACTCTAACCAATTTAAGGGGAGAAAAGAGCACAGCCACAACCGTTCTTTATTCCACTTTTCAAAATTCTCCAAGTTTATATTTGTTGATTTGTTTTAGATTTAAGGAGTTAAATAGTTTATATTAATTTTTAATTTCAGAATATTAGGGTGTATACATGTTTTGTTTACATAACTTTAGTGCAGATTGAGTCAAAGTTATAAGTGTGCCCTTCACCTAGGTACTGTGCACTGTACCCAGTAGGTGTGAATTTACCTATCCTTTCATTTCCCTTCCCCCAGCCTTATTTTCATTGAGATCTACTTCAATATATGCACTTAAGTGTTGATTGATTAGTTCAAATTTTGTATTAAGTACCTGCATTCGTTCTCTATTCTTGTGATGTTTCACTTAGAAGAATGGTTTCTAGTTCCATCCAAGTTGCCACAAAGACGCTGTATCAGTGCACTGTTTTTTTTTTTTTTTTCTTTTTCTTCAGTTGCTGAGTAGTACTCCATGGTATCCACATACCACGTTTAATTTATCCATGCATGTTTTGGTGGGCACTTGAGTTGTTTCCACAACTTTAAGATTGCGGTTTGTAGTATATATTAATTTGAATCATATGAATCAAAATATGAAAATAAAGTATTCTTGGATATAAAATTAAATATTGAAGCCGCATATCCATTTTTTTTGTGTAGATAGATATTGTAGTATAGTTCTATGATCTTTAACAGTACCAATCATTATATTTTTTGTTTGTTTTTGGTCTTCTCTACTGTGATTAAATATACTTTGTAAAGTAATGGTAGGGCTATAAATAAAGGTTACAGCCTCTCTTATAAGTATGAAAATTCCTAATATTATCTAATGTTTTATTTAAACTTTTTAGGCTTTGAATATGATGTGGGCCATTTCAAATCAGGCTGATTGTTAGCCTTATCTTCTTTTATGAGGACACCTAGGTATACCTTTCGTTAGTTTTTATAATCAATAACGAATGAAGAGATGTGATAATGTCAATCATGCTATATCCTCTTACTGGAATTCTATGTGTCCTTTTAGTTTGCTTATGTAATTTTTCTAGACATCAAGATAACATCCACCATTAATTACACTGAGTACATTTCTTGTTCTATCTGTGGGGAATTTCAATGGTTCACTCAATAGAGAGTTTTGCCTTTCTCCCACAGGATGTAACTTTTTGTAAATGCATGTGGTGCCTTCACATTTTCCCCTCTGATATCTAGTTATTAATTCCAGACTTTTACTTTATCAATCAATAAAAAGTCACTGGTGTCTATTGCCTAAATTTTAGTTATTTATTTATTTTTTAGCTCTACATATTACGTCTTCAGTGTGTTTCTTCAATATTGCAATTTCCATTTTAAGTTCACTCAGTTGTTTGAGTGTATGGTCTTTCAACTATCTTTCCCTTATAAAATTCAGAATTTCACTAAGTTCTTCCATAGTATGAAAAACTCAGTGGGAAATTTTCTCCTATTCTTGAATTATATATTTTTCTCTGACACAATTTCCATCAAGTTTTAGATATCCTTTTCATTTTCTTTAAAAAGTTTATTCTTGCCTTATACTTTTGCTTCTTTGGGGACATAGTTTCAGTATGTGCAATGGAAAGTCTGATTAGGATCGTTTATTTGCTTTCATCTATGAATGGTTTTTTCTAATGCACTTTCAAAATTATATGCCATGTGTTCTTAATCACATTTTAAAGATTTACACTGCCTTCTGATTAAGGTTATAAATGGAAAAGGAAACATCTCAGCTCAAGCTAGTCGTGAACAATCTGAGTTATGTCTTCTCTCCCAGGATTTTGCTAAATATATTTTCTTGGGTTTATTCTGTTTAGAAGGGAATTGTTTTGCTCTCATAAGAAGGTACTCCCAGGAAAGGGATTACTCTTCCAATTCCAAATTAAACAATTTCTATTTATCAACCTCTTCCATTTTCTTTATGAGATTGCTACATCAGGTTTTCCTCTATTACCACACTTATTCAACCAATCTTTCCATTTTGTTGAGAATTTTGGAAAATGTAGTGATGGTTTCCAAGGTATTCTTTAGATGTCTTTCCCAGTTCTACTACTCAGAAGCTGGATTAAAATTTTTATTATTGTGTGTTAGAATCTTTCTTCTCTTTTTGTTGAAATTTTGTTTCTTCATTTAAGCTTTATTTCTTAACCTTTATGGGATGAGCTTCAAATCTTTTTTGTTGGGTTAATAGTGGAGATTTTTTTATTTATGTACTTTTGATTCATGGATTATTTATGTACACATGATGTATTAAGAATATATAACTTGGCTTCCCATTGTCATTTTTTTTCTTGGAAATCAACATGACTAAATTTAAAGGAATATGAATAAAATGAGAAATTATATTAAGTATGGAAAATCTTGGTGTCATTATTTTCTTATTGAATAATATAATTTATCCCTATTTTATAGCAATATTTTATGTAGCTCTTGAGTTCTACAAATAAACTACTATTTTTAGAATTTAAGACATGCCTGGCTTTCCTTTTAAAATTATGATTCTCTAGATTAAAACTTCAGATCAGGGAGGTCCTTCCTGAAAAATTCTCCTAGTCTTGCACATTGACTAAAGAATACACTATGCTTAAAATGAAAAAGGGAAAGTAGGAAAAGAAAAACTGAAATAATTTTTACCAAAAAAAAAAAAAGTTACTACAGATCTAGTTGGGCCAGACTAGATTCATTCTACTAACTCATTCCAAATATTTGTTGTCTGTCTCTTCTTTTAATGATGGAACATCAACCCATTCATTTGACACATCTTATTTTTAAGATATCTATACAATTAAAGCTATATTTTTTGTTATCTTCTTAGATATAGGTATGAGACTATGTTTTTGCCAAAGCAATGTGTGACTTACAGGTGATCTCCTTTAAAAAAAAAAGTTAATTTCTCCCCACTTTCCTTTTCTCCATTCCTACTGGTAAGACAACAATGTAAGAACTACCATAAAGCCAGGGATGAATGCCTCATGTCAAGGATAACAGGCCTGCCTCAACAACCTTGTAAGACTCATCTCTGGTCTTTTCTATGTAGGAGAAATGTCTGTCCTATTGAGCTCAATGTTTTGGAGTATACTTGTTATGGATGCTAGTCTATATCTAGCTATTACATTTAACATGAGTTAAAAATCATATGATATCAAGTAGTAGAAATATGCAAAGGTACATATTATGATATAAATAAAAAATTAGAAAAAACATACAATTAGAAAAGTATCTAGGTTACCACAGAAAGAAAATAAAAGAAGAAAAAATAATAAGGCTCTTTACTGTATACTTTCTTGCTTTCTTCTTCTCTTTTTCCCCTTTTGTATGGAAAAATTCTATAGTACCATAAAGCCCATGGTAGAAAAGTTGGTGTAGGCGAAATTAGAACTATTACAAAGTTTGAAGTGAGGTATAAAATGACTACAGTAGAAATGCAGAATAAGAGAGTAGAATAATTTTCCGTGCTTGTTGGAGGTTACAGATATAGGGTCAACAGGAAAGAGATAGCTCAAAAGACTCCTTACTGTTTTGCTTACTGTTATCATCTAGTGCCTAACACAGCGGATTTTAAATAGAAGATACTAAATTTATATCTAATTGATAAAATAAGTTGTACCACTTACCGAGATAATGCCAACTATGGGTTGAGGGTTTCATGTGGCATATTACAAGTCCATATTTTGATATATTAATTAGTAAATGATTGCATGTCTCCAAAATAAAGATGTTAATTAATAAGCCAAGAAATAGGAGGGGAGGGAAGCAATACAATGGTTAATTTTATGGGTCAACTTGATTGTATTAAGAGATACTCTGATAGCTAGAAAATATTCTTTCTAAGTGTGTTTGTGATAAAGTTTCTGGAAGAGAGTAATATTTGTATTTGTAGACTGAGTAAAGGAAATAAGCCCTTACCAATGTGGGCAGGTATCATTCAATTTATTGAGAGCAATGGAGAGATAAAAACGGGTGGAAGAATGAATTCATTCTCTCTTTGGGAGAAACCATAATCACCTCTGTCCTTAGACATCAGAGCTTCAGATTCCTGTACCTTCAGATTCTAGGACTTACATCAGCAGGCTCCCTGGTTCTCTGACATTTGAACTTAAACTAGCTCCCCTGGAACTTGGAGTGAATCATCATCTTTCTTGGTTCTCCAGCTTTCAGATATTTTATGGGACTTCTCAGCCTCTATAATTGCTTGAGCCAATTCCTATAAGAAATCCATATAAACAGAAATCTCTGAATATATATATATATATATGCATATACATATATATATGTATATGAAATTCCCCAAATCCCTGAAATTTTATATATATATGAATGAAAGCCTGGAAAAATACAAGCAGAGTCTGGATAGGGGATATAAATTTAGAAACTTTACCATATATTTGCAAAATAAAGCCATGGGCAAATATGTCTAAAAGAGCTCTCCAAACTCAGCCTGAATGAAGAGAAGAGGACTATGCTATGGTCCTGAGAAACTCCACAGCTGGAAAGAAAATGAGTGGGCCAGAAAAGCCCAAAGAATAGTGTTATCAAAGAGTTGTCACCTACACATCCCCACAGTATGCGAGGCTCATCTACAGACATCAAAGATTACCTTATCCATTAAGATAACATCAAGAAGACAGGACACAAGAAAAAAACAAGAATAAGAAAACTGAACTGTTCTAACTTATGAGCAGTTGACTAAGTTTCCTGAGGAAAATAATATGATATCTAAACACACATGAGAAGGATTTAGTATAGTAAAAAAATATAATTTATTGCAAAATTATCTAGTATATTTAATATGACTCATCTATATTGGCCTTCATAATAATTAGACACAGTGCTAAATAGCTTTCATAAATTATGTAATAAGCATGATGTTTGTATAGCTAAATTCATTTTTAGTTTTATCAAGTGAAGAACAGGGAGGTATGAAATGTGGAAACAGGGATGCTTTTTGTAATCTCATCTAAACATTTTACTTTATTTTTTTGAGACACAATCTTGCTCTGTGCCCCTGACTAGAGCACAGTGGCAGCACTATAGCCCACTGCAACTTTGGTTTCCTAAGTTCAAGTGATCCTCCTGTCTCAGCCTCTGGAGTATCGGGACTACAGGCATGGGTCACCGTGTGCTAATTTTTTTTTTTTTTCTATTTTTAGTACAGACAAAGTCTCTCTTATACATACTGGTCCTAAGATCTTGACCTCAGCTGATTTTCCTGTCTTGGCTTCCCGGAGTTCTAGGATTACAGGATTGAGCTACCACACCTGTGCCATCTTCTACACTCTGGAAAGTATCCTGATAGTATTATTCTTTTCAGGAGATAAAAAATATATATATTGAACCAAAATCTCTGCTAATTACTTTATTAGAAAGGTCAGTAAAAAGTGGAATTTGAGTTTCCTGCCTTGATTTAAAGTTTGTGATTTTCTTGATAGGTCTTTACCTATCAAAGAACGAGAAGGAATTAGTTTCAATGATGAGAAGGGATTAGTTTAGCAGAGTTAGAACAAACTAGTTAAGTCAGCCTAAGGTAATCTAGGAAAAAGCCAAAGCCAAATCATATATTATAATAAAGTAAATGTTAGACTAAAGAAGCAGAATCATCAAAGAAAACTATCAATAATTATATTTTTCTCTCTCACAGTTCAATCAAACCCATTTATGACTTTTGACTTATGGCAGAGAATGTTCTATCAAACCAATTTAGTTTGATTTATGGGCATAAAGTTGCCTTAACGTTAGAAACAAATCAATGGAATTCATTATGTTAACAAATAAACATAAATCAATTTGATCATTTCAGTATGTTTACAAATAGTCTTTGACCAAATCTGAAATACCTGCTCAGGAACAACTGCAGTAAATTAGATGACAAAGGATTTTCTTCAGCCTGACAAAAGGCATCTATGGAATAACTACAGCTAACATCATACTCAACAGCAAGAGACAGAACATTTATATCTGAGACTAGAAAACTAAGTTTTCCTCCAAAATGTTGAAACTTAATGGCTGATCTGGGGACTTTCAGAGGTGATTATGGCATGAGGACTCCCCCCCAGTTTGTAGGATTCGGCCCTTATAGCGAGGGTCCTTGCAGTGTCTGCATCCTGGCCCTTTCCCTGCCACACAGAATTCTGCTCTGCACGCAGCGACAAGGCACCACCTCGGAAGCAGACAGCGGCCCTCCCCAGACAATGAAATCATGAGATTCCCACCTCCGGGAGAAGAACTGCAAGAAATACATGTCTGTTGCTTTTTTTCAAAACCTATTTTTATTTTGAATTATTATGGGTACATGGCATTTGTATATTTTTAGAAGGTACATGTGATTTTTTTTTTTTTTTTTTTTTGGAGACAGAGCCTCAAGCTGTCGCCCTGGGTAGAGTGTGGTTGCATCACAGCTCACAGCAACCTCCAATTCCTGGGCTCAAGCGATTCTCCTGCCTCCACCTCCCAAGTAGCTGGGACTACAGGTGCCCGCCGCAGCACCTGGCCATTTTTTGGTTGCAGCCATCATTGTTGTTTGGCGGGCCCAGGCTGGATTCGAACCCACCAGCTCAGGTGTACGTGGCTGGCTCCTTAGCCCGTTGAGCCACAGGCGCCGAGCCGAGGTACACGTGATATTTTTGAATCAGACATCAGGGTAATGGGGGTACACATCACCTCAGGTGACTTTAATCAACAATAAGTTAGGGTATACTTTAAAATAACTGAAAGTTTCCAACACAAAGAAATGTCACATACCTGTTGTTTTTAAACTACTCAGTCTCAGGTATGTTGCTATAGTAGCACACGTAGACTAAGACAGATGTCTATTCTCACATCCTCTAATCAGCAATGTATTGAAGTTTTTAGACAAAGAAGTAGGGCAAATAAAGAAGTCAGAGGCATCAGTATTGTGAAGGGAGAAGTAAACTGTTATATTCATTTCTAATAAGATAATACAAGTAGAAAACCTTTTGGTATTTACAAAAACTGTTAGGACTAATAAGTGAAATTAACACAGATGTGTGATACCAGATCATTATACAGAAATCAATTATATTTCTACGTCTTATCAGCAATCAGGAAAAAAAATTTTGTTAAGTGAACTACTCTTAAGATTTGTAGTTGGGCAGCGCCTATGGCTCAATGAGTAGGGCGCCGGCCCCATATACTAAGAATGTTGGGTTCAAACCTGGCACCATCTGAACTGCAACTGAAAAATAGCCAGGTGTTGTGGTGGGCACCTGTAGTCCCAGCTACTTGGGAGGTTAAGGCAAGGGAATCACCTAAGCCCAAGAGCTAGAGGTTGCTGTGAGCTGTGACACCATAGCACTCTACCGAGGGCGATAAAGAAAGGCTCTGTCTCTCAAAAAAAAAAAAAAAGATTTGTAGTTAATGTATGCAATATTTAGGAGAAAATCTAAAAAATTCAAGTCCCATACAATGAAAATTACAAATATATAGACAAATGCTTTTTAAAGATCTAAATAAATAGAAAAATATACCACATTCATAGGTGAGAAAAATTAATATTATAAAGGTGCTGATTATCTCACATACCTTGAAATTCAGATCAAAGTCTTAGTTAGATTTTGTGGAGTGATGAACAAGCTAATTTTAAAAGTTATATGGAACTTCTAAGACGTAGGAAAATAATTTTAAAAAAGAGCTGGGGAGCTTAAACTAGCTAAATTCTAGTCATAGCAATCATGACCATGTGGTTTAGGTGTCAGGACAGATAGATAAATAGAATGTAATACAGAGTACAGAAGTAGTTACTACATACATTGTTACTTGGTTTTCAACAAAAGCGAAAATTAATGTAAGTAGAAAATGGCTAGTATGTTCAATAAATCATACCAGAATTTTTGGAAATTTATATGCAAAAGTAAAATAGCTTGCATCTACACTTCCAAATATTTACAAAAATTAAATCAAAATTGATCATATCCCAAAGGTAAACCCAAACCTTTATACAACTTCTAGAAGAAAACACAGACAAAAGCCTTTCTGAACTTGAATTAGGAAATGTTTTTATAGACACAACACCAAAACTATATTTCATAAAAGAAAAAATTCAATACATTTAAATACATACATAACAACACTTAGTTTTCAAAAGACTGAAGTGGTTATATCACTATCAAGAGAAGTAGATGTTTGAACAAGGATGTTTTACCACCTTTTTGGATCTGTATTAGTAGTTCATAGAGTTTCCAGTGACCAAAATGAATGGGATGTTTGTGAGTTTTAAGCACATTACACTTCCAGAGATTCTTCAATCTGGCAACGTGGTCCCAGACTAGCCCAATCCTAAGGAAATCCCCAGTTCTTAAATAGACAAGAAGAGTTCTGCTAAGAGTTATGTGCCTATTTCACCTCGCTGAGGCATGACTGTAGGTAAACTGAACACAGTAGATTATCCCACAGAATAGCAATAGAGGAACCACAGATGGAACCCAGAATTCACATGATTGCCAGGACAGGGCACAGTTGATCCTCTCTCCAGGATGACAAAGATTAGGCTGTAAAAGTTTTGTCTTTTTTGTTCCCCTTCATGTGATATTTGATACTGTGATTTTCCTACCTGTTTGTTTATCGCTGTTTTGATGATGTTTCTTTATAAGTATGTGGTGGAGCTATTATGTGTGATTAATGTTTAACCAAAAGTTTCGGAATCCTAAGAAAGTTACATCCATACCTGAGTTGAGGAAATCATACTGAACATTCAGAGAGCAGCTGCCCATGACATCCTCTCCAGATGCAGCAGATGCCGAAAACTAGAGTTGTCTATCCTTGGGTACTGTCAAGGGTAATTTTTTTTTTTGTATATAGAATGATCTAATAATAATGATGTTAATAGCAGCTAATGTTTACTGAATAACTTTTGCATGTCAGGAAAGACACCAGCCTTTCAATTCAGTCTTTCATCTAAATCTACAAACTTATATAAAATTGAAGACATTATTATCATCTCCATTTTATAGATGCTGAACAAAGCCTCAGGTAGGTTTTAAAAAAAAGAGTAGCCAGTGTCTCACAGAGGGAAAAAAGACTCAAATGTGATATGAAGCCTATCATTTACAATTCATTTGTGCCTAAATTGTGACTACCTCTTAGCTTTTCAGTGTTAAGCAGATAATTTCATTTCTTGCTCAAGTGTGACTGAGATTTTAAGACAGCACAGAGACATCAAAGAAGAGCTCATTGTTGACATTATGTTTGCATATGGCTCTGATGCCTTTTTTTGTTTGTTTTTTGAGACAGAGTTGTACTATGTCACCCTTGGTAGAGTGCCGTGGCATCACAGCTCACAGCAACCTCAAACTCTTGGACTCAAGTGACTCTCTTACCTCAGCCTCTCAAGTATCTGGAACTATAGGCTCCTGCCACAGCGCCCAGCTATTTTTTTTGTTGCAATCGTCATTGCTGTTTAGCTGACCCATGCTGGGTTGAACCTGCCAGCTTCAGTGTATGTGGCCGGTGCCCTACCCACTGAGCTATGGGCACCACCCTCTGATGACTTTTTTTTTTGGTTGCTGTTTGGCCGGGGCTGGGTTTGAACCCACTACCCTTGGTATATGGGACCAACGCCCTACCCACAGGCGCTGCCCCTGATGACATTTTAAAAAACAAAATATTTTACATTGCTATACATTTATTAATGTATGCTTTGTAATATTTGCTATTTTTTTACTTCTTTTTTTATTGCTTGGGATTCATTGAGGGTACAAAGAATTAGGTTACACTGATTGCGTTCTTTAGGTAAAGTCCCTCTTATAATTGTGTCCCACCCCAAAGGGTGTACCATACACTGTGATCCCCAACCCCTTGCCTTTTCCCCTCTCTCTGCTCCCTTATTCCCTTACCCACCTCACCCGCATATTAGTTCATCTACTGCCTTCATATTAGAATTGAGTACATTGGATTCTTGCATCTTCATTCTTGTGATGCTTTACTAAGAAGAATGTGTTACCCAGAAGAAAAAATCATTTTATCAGAAAGATATTTGCACTAGACTTCATATCACAGCTCAATTTTTATATTATATTAAAAATTTTTATACATTTGTGTATTGTTTCCTTGAGAAAATGTTCAGCTCTTAGAGGGCAGCATCTATGTTTTATATTCTGTTCTACACTCTGCAATATGTTTGACATTGGTACATAATCATTAAGTTCATTCAATGAGAAATGTCTGATTTCAAATCAAAAGTTAGTTCATTATATCTCAGTCAATAAGCAATACAATTAACCAAAGTATGCCCCTTAGTGCTCACTCACATGGAGAGGAGAAGGATTTGCTTCCACAACAGCTTTGAGTTCGTCATTATCCTCCTTAGTTTCACGTTGCCCGCTTGGCTCATTTTCAAGATGAAAATCTCCAGGAAAGAACTTCTCAAACCATTGATATACTGTGCATTCATTATCTACGCCTTCCCAAAATCTTCATTGATATTTCAAGCTGCATGTGCCATATTGGTTTCCTGATGAAGCTCATATTCGAAAAAAACCACAAAATTTTGATTTATTCATGATTTTACCAAAACTGTTGTAAAAAATTTTACAATATTTCTTTGAAAAATAATAACAAGTCAAAACATGCATTTGAAAGAATGAGGATTTATCTTCACAATAAAAATAAAATAAAAAATGTCCAAGTGAGACTTTGGACATAGAACTGTCAAACTCAGTACCTAAGGAAATCAGATATGTTATACTTATAAGTTTTTTCTTAAGTAAACAGCACTATAGACATATAAAACTTTTAGCAAGTTACCTTTGTCAGAGATCTTAGTGTATGAAGTCTTGAGTTCTTTTCTAATAACAATGAAGATTTTGCACAGCATCTTTAATTAACTGATATATTCTGCACATGTATGTTCAGGATCTTTTTCTGCTAAGCTAAGGTACTGAAGATTTAATTAAGTTGAAATAGATTTTAACTCTACTCTCACATCTTGTGTAGAACGTAGTGTCTTAATACAGATTCAATAAGTGATTGTTGAACAGAGAAAGCAATTATCAGTGTTTCCAGGTAGAAAAAGTTGACATATACTTGTACACATGAGTTTAAGCTTTGATTGTGTGCAATACATGCTAGAAATATGGTATATATTTAAAAGAACAAATCTAAAAACATTATTGTTTTGTGTATTCATTTGTAGTTCCAAAACTGATACAGGAGAAAAACTGTTTTATTTGACATTTAACTTTTAAAATTTAGGACAACAGTCAAATAAATGAGCAAAAAAGCTTTTGAAGCCAAATGTGGCCTAGATTCTTTCTTTTAAGAAATATCTTTCTTTTTTCTTTTTTTTTTTTTCTGACCTGACTTAAAACTCACAGCTTCTACATCCAGAATAGATAAAATAAAATAGAGGGAAATGGGCATTTCCTTATGAAACAGCTAGCTCCTCACAAGTCATGATTAACCTCAACTGCAGATTTTGTTTCTAAGTGATGCCCTTTCTTTGCTGTGCCCAATCAAAATGAACATTTCAGAAATGCTATTCACTGAGGGCTTAAATTTTGTGGTATTTCAAAATAAGTATCAGTTGGCCTGATTTTTCAAGGTATGTGAAATTCAAGCAGGTTATGCTCCGGGTGCTTATGTAGAGTCACAGTGTTGAAAACAGGTAAAGTTCATTTGCTTGCTTCCTAGTTCATCACCTGAGGTGACCTAAAATGACTAAGCAGTCATAGACAAATATTGAGACTACTACCTGTATCTTGATTGTTTCTCATTAAATATCTTAAGGTGCGTAACCTCATAGGAATATAAAATCTAGATCCCAGTTTTTGTTAGCTTGAATTTCAAGTAGAAACAGGACCCACGTAGTGTGTGATTATTACGAAAGCAGTGGAGAAAAAGAGGTATCACTGAAATAAAATGAGATTAGGACTGACAAGCAGTAGAAGGAAAATGCAACTAGGAGACTGGAAATTCAAATTGTAGAGTAAAATGTGCCACACAAAGTCATTTGGCTCTAGAGTATAAAGGTATAAAATATTTATTTTATGTTTTAATGCTTTCATATAGCTTTATCTTTATACTCATCATCATCATCTTTATAACTAACATTTACTGAGTGTTTTAAATAATCCAGGCAATGCTCTAAGAAATGTATGCATACTAATTCATTAATCCTTATCAAAAGCATGTGGGTTAAGTGTAATCACTATTCCCATTTTAGAGATGAGGAAAATGAAGCAGAGTGAAAATAAAGAAATTTTTCCACAACTATACATATAGTCAGTCTTGCAGCTGAGTTTATATTCATGAGGGCATCGAAGTACACCACTGAGGTCATAATTTAAGACTTAGCCGAGTAATGCTGCCATCTTGAAAATGTGTTTATACTCTATCCAGTGTTATTTAAAATATTTTTCAGTTCTTTTCACTTTGTTTCCAAAACTCCTCTTCAAATAAAAAATCCTAAGAAATAGGAGCAAATACAATTATTTAATTTAGCTTCATTTAGATTTATTAAATATTTATTGTACCCACTGTATACTGATAGGTCCTGTGTAGAGTATAATATATAATTTAGTCATTAAGTAATGTAATCTATATAGTTTTCTGTCCCTTAGCCAATCTAACATTCTTACTAGCCCTTGATGAATTTATGCATTTTGGGGTTTTGTCATTGACGATTTTCCAGTTGAGATATTTTAATTTTCTGTTCTTTAGACTATGGGTTGATCATTCTAATACCTATATCATAGGGCATTGAAGGACAAGTGAGTTTTTCTAATTAAAGTTTTTAGGGTCATGTGTGTGGCACATAGTAGAGCTCAATAAAGGTAAACTAGTATTATTCTAGATAGGTTGATTTGTTTGCGATGGGTACTTATTTTAATTGATACTTACTGATTTTATAAGATTAGCTTAATACCAGACAGCTCAGAAGGAAGCTCTTTAACACATTGGAACGCATTTAGTCCTTCAATTTTATAATTCTTACAATCATAATTCCCTTGTCAATCAACTGGATTGATCAGCGGGTCTAAAAATAAGTTGCAAATTGATTTTTTTTATCTAGGATTAGATGTTCTCTATGATAAATTCTGGCCATTAAAAATATAATATTCATTATGTCATTTAAAGAACTTGAGGAAACTATGCTTCATAGAATTCTTGATTTGAGAGTATATCTGATTTTCAGTCTTTAAAACCTTAGACAACTTGTACCTATGTAATGCACTGATTATTGCATTTAACTTCACTTCTTCCCTATCTTTTTATGTCTTTTTTAACATGGTAACTATAAGGTATCCCCAAAGCCACCATATATAGGG
Source organism: Perodicticus potto (assembly GCA_963574655.1). Classification (NCBI taxonomy): domain Eukaryota; kingdom Metazoa; phylum Chordata; class Mammalia; order Primates; family Lorisidae; genus Perodicticus; species Perodicticus potto. The sequence continues at coordinate 20,993 of CAUYRH010169013.1, forward strand.
AATATTGGAAACTGTAGCTAAGTATCTGTTTATTTACAAAACATATATATTACACATTTTTACAAAGTATTTACATATATTCCCTACATGTTAGCCACCTTTTTGTAAAATTTTGCAATGAATATTTTGTAAATAAAGATCTATTAGGCTACATTTTCCTATTTCTCCCTGTGTATGGTGCCTCTTGGATCACCTTGTATTTAATCAAGAGGGAAGAGAAATTGTGAGTTAACCATAAGGAGTTACTTATATTGGTACATTATTTTATGTGGGTGTAGTATCATGTTGTTAGGACTATATAACACACAATATTCCCCCAAATACACACAAAGAATCTCTCCTAGAATGAAAACAAATGAGGAACATGAATGATCTTGTATGTGAAAGAACTATACGACTGAGTTACATTTGAAAATACAGTAGAAACTCTGTAAGTTGACCACCCAAGGGACTTTAATAAACTGGTCAACATGTGGAGGTGGTCAAGACAAGGAGTCTTGGACCGGGACTGATACGTACATGTGGTGCATGTCCAGTCTATGAAAATTAGGTCAACTTTAGGAGGTGATCGGTGTAGAGCATTTTGAAAATCCATCATAAATAGTGATCAACAGTGGAGGTTCTACTGTACAGAAAGCATACGTCTAGTATATGCAAATAGCAAAGAAAAACAAATACAATTTTGTTTATAATGATGTAGTGCACATATTGAAATAAAATAGAGACAATAAGTGATATAAAGTGATTGAGGAAATGCTGAATTCAAATGAATATAGTCTTAATTAACGTGTGCATTTACATTTCCACAGACATAAATGTCTCCACTGAGCTTAAGTGTGTAAGAGAAGTCTGGCAGAGATAGTTCTTTTAAATCTCATTTCAGATTTGCTATTAGAGTATATTCTAGCAGGAGCAGATTGCAAACATGAAAACTGGACATGAAGCTAGTTTATTCCACCCTAAAAGAATAAACTGGCTTATTTTATTATAAGGCGTTTTGAACTTGCAGTTGTGAGGAATTTCTAGGTTTTTTGATGTCAAGATGAGAAACTTACTCTCTCACTTAGAGGAAATCCCCATCTGCAGCTTTCTTCTGTCCGTGCTTCTTTATGAAGTGGGAAGAGAAGGGAACATTATCAAAGAAGTAGATGATATCTGTGTGTGAAATCACACAGTCCTACTTAACCTGGAGGAACAGAGACATCTTATTTTTTTTTATTAAATCATAACTATGTACATTAATGCATTTGTGGAAACAATGTGCTGATTTTATAAACAATTTGGAATGCTTACATCAAACTGGTTAACATAGCCTTCACCTCTCTTTATTATTGCATTAAGATATTTATACTCTACTCTTAATAGATTTGACATGTGCCCTTGCATTATGCACGACAGGTGAGGTCCCACTAATTACCTTCCCTTCACCCAGCCTCTCCCCTCTGCTCCCCTCACCCTCCCCTTCCCTCCTTCATTCTGGGCTATAGTTGTGTCTTATCACTTGTATGAAAGTGTGAGTGATTATATATTGGTTTCATAATAGTACTGAATACATTGGATGCCCTTTCTTCCAATCTTGAGATACTTTGCAGTGGTTCTCAACCTTCCTAATGCCATGGCTCTTTAATACAGTTCCTGTAGGTCATAGCCCACAGGTTGAGAACTGCTGCTTTATAGTATCTTGACTGGAGGAGAATATGTTCCAGCTCCATCCATGTAAACATAAAAGAGGTAAATTCTCCATAATTTTTATGGCTGCATAATATTCCAGGGAACAGAGACATCTTAGCAGGAACTACTGTTTTCTCCACTAGGTAAGGTATTTACCTACATCCTACTAGGCAACCTGCTCTCATCAGAAATATGTCCTCAGCTCTCCCTATAGCATTGAAAACTCAAATGGATGGATTAATAGGAAACTAACACTTTGTAAGGAAATATTTTCTCATACAATTTTGTATTATTCACAGCATGATGAGAACAGGTATTATTTTGGATTGGTCTAGAGTAGCTGCCTATACATACCATTTCTGACTCTCTCCATTTTACTAACAAGAAAAACAGACATTTTATTTCTACCATAACATTGTCATGATTTATTTCATTTCAAAAACAGACTTTTATTTTTGGCTAATGTCAACATTGTCAGAATTGTAGTATTTAGCTATAAGCAAATGCTCAGTTGTATATACGTTTTTGTTATGTTTTTTTGGACAAGGCTCTGAGGGACCTGTTGCATGCCTATCTCCAGATTGAGCTTGAACCTCTTTCATAGCTACACTTAAGTCCCAGCTTCCAATATTCTGCCACTAGTGCTTGATGCATGATACTCTCCTTCTGGTACATTCTATGTTGTTTGTCAAAAATATGTCTGTACCCACAAATTTCAACATAAATGTAACTTCCCTCAAGAAATTTTTAACTGAACATCTAGGTCATGAAAATTTCTTATATCTCCTTAAAAGTAATCACAAGTAAATAAGCATTTTGCAATTATTTACTTATTTACATTTACCTTTCTCGGCCATTAGATTGTGAGTTACATTAGGGTTGATTTTATGTCTTTCTGATTGAAAATGATTTTCCTAAATTCAAATGAAGTTCTCAGCCCTCAATAGAAAATTTCCTTGAATGAATAAGTGAATTGAAATATATTTATTTTCTTTTATAATTACCTAACATAATGGTATACAGTACTTAAATTTAAAAGTTAGGAGAAAGCACTAAAATAAAACTAAGTTGATTTTCTATAACTGGAAGTATTATTTCATTATTAGATGAATATTTTCCTATAGCAATTATTAAAAATGATATCCCAAATGATTATCAATCAGCCTTTTTACTGTCTCCCATGTGTTCAGCTGAATAACAAATATCCATAAGATATTCTGTAAAGATCAAGCATGTCTATTTTTAATCAAAGCATAAAAATAAATTCTAACAATGTCATTTCATTCAGTGGAATACATTTCAGAGAAATGTGCTCAAATAGTACAATACATTAACTTTCAATCCAAGTGGTTGGGAAATTTAGAAATCAAAGGTTCTATTTCATCTTTGTGTTAAAAGCCAAATCATTTCAAGGCTAAACCAAGCACTCTGTTTCTCTAAAAAGGAAACTTGACATGTCGGTCAATATTTTTACTTTGTTTTGTTGTTAAAGTTTGAGTAAGTTTCACATGTGCTGTGTTTGGTCTGTAGAGTTTTAAATTATTTTTAGGTACCAAAAGTCCTTTTCCTCACAACTGAGTGACTGTCAATTCTGAATAGTCAGAAGGAGTGGGCTTTCTTCATTTCTGTTTTGAATTTTATTCTTTTTTCAAATGGAAGGATTTTTTTTTTTTTTTTTTTGTATTTCAAAAAAGTGACAAGATACAGGTGCATTTTGGTTCTGTGGATGAATTGTTTCATGCTGAAGTCAGAGCTCTCAGCATCCTAGGCACCTTATACACAACAGACATATTTTTGTCCCATACTATTACCACCATCCTTAGTCTTTTAGTTAACTAACTTATTTAGAAATCCTAGCAAACAGAAATTTAGTGCTGTGTGCAAGTTATTGCCTTCCTTACCAGAAACTTCTTTTTATTAACTTCCGTCATCCAAGCTCTCTACACAGAAAAATACTTTGGCCCTTTTATATTCTTCCTCCATTTGCCAAAATGTGATTTGTTCATGAAAAAGCAGAATAACAAGTTGGCTAAGAGCTTTATTCCAGTGCCCTACAAACTGATCTAAAACACTGTAGTGTTTCTAACTTTTTAAAGTCATGTCAAATGAATTCACAGAATCACTCTGTCTATTCTGCTTGACACATATAGGAATTTACACAAATTATTATTGAAAAGATGCTAAAATATCATCAAGAGAATGTTTCCACTTCCTATGTTGACGTTGGTAAAGCAATGATGTCCTAGATGGGAGAGAACATCGTTAACTAAAACTGGTCCCATGTCAAGAGCAGTGGGCTCATACAGTTTTTTTCCTCAAAGAAACATGTCAGACTTTTTCTTTTCCAAAGTTTTCCAAATGACTCAGAATCCTATTATTTTTCTCATAATACAGTTAAAATTTCCTTATTATTTTATCCTTTAAGCAAAGTGAAGGGTGACACTAGAAAAGCCTGGCTTTCCAATCAGCTTCAGGCTTGTTTTCCTTTTTATCTTATTTTTAAATATATTGCAACAAAAGGCCTCACTTCCAAGAGTGAGAAGGCTATTTTAATTTGGTCAGGCTCCTATGGTTTCCTGTTAGTCTATTTGAGCTTTCTTTTAAAGTCCTAGAATTCTTTAAATTATATCTGGGAAGTAGGATACTTTTCTATTAGATATTCCTGTGGCTTTGGAACATTTTTCTTGCCATTTAAACTTATTTTCCAACTTTAAAACATCTATCAAAGAATAGGTTATTTCATCTTGTTGGTGAGCTTTTAGATCTAGAGTTAATATTAGGTCTATGCCAGTTCTAAGGTTTTTCTCTGAAATTTACCAGATATTTAGGGAGGATAAAGACCTCAGACTCCCAGATATGATATACAAAGCCTCAGGCCTAAGGATGCCAAGTCACAGTTACTGGTAGGAGGAGGTGACTGATCAGAATACAACTAATTCTATCACACATAATATAGAGATTCTGTGTCCCTCAATGTATAAGTCCTGCACTTTGGTAACCCTTTCTTTCATAGCATTACCAAAATAAATATTCATCCCCTCAGACATAATAAGCCACTAGACCACATTTGTGTACAAAACCAAACCTAGTCCATCTCTTACAACATGTCCTACCGCACAAGACCTTGATTCTCACAGTCTTCTTCAGGCTTTGTAGGGCTGGTTCTACCAGGAGTTAAAAATCAAGCAAATTAACATAGCTTTCAGCATCATTCCCTTAACTCTTAAGGCTTGATCATGCTTCAGTTATAGTCATTCCCAAATCTCAATGACAAAACAATGAAAAGTTAATGAGAGAGAAGGGAAGTGTCATAAACAACCTCTTAACAGCCAGACTGATGGAAAAGCCTCTGTCAAATATTGTTGAGTGATTTCCAGAGGAGGTTACCTTTAAGGTCTTGAACTGTCAAGCAATGTCTGGCCCTCAAGTGTCGTCCATCACTTAAGTGCTTAACTCAATGGCCACAACTACTCATTGTTCCCACACAGCACAAGAAACGAAATCTTACTATTTGATCCCAAATAGGACAGATGTAGGAATGATTAATAAACAGCACACAAGACTGATGGAGTTCTCTTTTCTGGCTATCAGAAACTACAGTTACTCCCTTTTTCCACACTCAAAATTTATTCCTTTCCTCCTTAAAGGAATAATCAGAAGTCTCATCCACGTCTTTCACTAACCTGTAGTCTCCAGTGTGAGGATGACACATGAGTCTTTTTTTTTTTTTTTCATGCACTAATTCTTGAAATAACTTTATGCCCAGAAGGTTAAATTTTGAAAAGTCACAAATAGTTTTAATCTATATTGATTGGTGCTTTCACAAAGGTGGCTTCCTTCTTACAGCTTCTAATGATTCCCATGTTCAGATAATTTCAGAAACAGGTATTTGTTTGTTTTTAGTTTTTTTTGTTTTTTTTTTTAAGGGGGGAGTTATTTGTTTAGAGACATGCCTCTCTATAACTTGGAAAAATTTATCATGCATTGGGTCTATCAGTCCTAAGAAAAGACATAAATCAGGGGTCCTCAAACTTTTTAAACAGGGGGCCAGTTCAATGTCCCTCAGACAATTGGCAGGCCGGACTATAGTTTAAAAAAAAAAAACTATGAACAAATTCCTATGCACACTCCACATATCTTATTTTGAAGTAAAAAAACGAAACGGGAACAAATACAATATTTAAAATGAAGAAAAATAAAGTTAAATCAACAAACTCACCAGTATTTCAATGGAAACTATGGGCCTGCTTTTGGCTAATGAGATGGTCAATGTCCAGTTCCATATCTTTCATTGCTAGTTGTAACAAATGATCCAAGAGTGCATCAGTTAGTCTAGATTTGGTTGGAGATTTCAGATGTTTCATTCTGGAAAAAGTCTGTTCACAGACGTAAGTGCTGCCAAAGATGGTTGCCATTTTGAGTGCATGGTTCCTGAGATTAGGATATGTCTCAGAGAGGATAGATGCATAGAAATTAGGAAGGCTGCTTGACTTGAATGCGTCTTTCA
>CAUYRH010169015.1:0-14317 GCA_963574655.1 Perodicticus potto
CTGTAGTCCCAGCTACTTGGGAGGCAGAGGCAGGAGACTCGCTTGAGCCCAGGAATTGGAGGTTGCTGTGAGCTGTGATGGCACAGCACTCTATCCAGGATGACAGCTTGAGGTTCCATCTCAAAAAAAAAAAAAAAATAAGGTGGGATATTTGTCTTATCCATAATAATTTCACCTTCAGATGATCCAGAGGCATTAATACTTACCCAAGTGGCATGAAAAATTTTGATATACTTCATCTTATATAGTATTTCTAATAGTAAATCAGAATAAGAGATCCTTGGCTTATTTATTCTGGCAAAATAGTATACAGATTGAAAATATTTAAGACCTTTTAATTCACTGGTTCTTAAAGCTCCCCCTGGGGGAGATTTTCTTAGGCTTCACCACAGGCCTACTGAATCTGAATCTCTGGTGATGCGGGTCTCTGGACATATGTATATTTTTTAAAGCTCTCTGGGTAATTCTAGCCCGGGATGGGGAAGCTGTGGCCTTCTAGGTCCTTAAGTGTGGCCTTTTGACTGAATCCAAACTTTACAAAACAAATCTTTTTATTTTTATTAATACATTTTTGTTCATCTTTTAAATTTTTATTTTTTTTTTAAATAGCATATTTAAAATACCAAAGAATAAAATAAGTTTCAGTGAAATAATCCTCCCAGATTGACCAGCACAATTAGAACATTAGCCCTTCTGGCTAAACTGACAGCTGCTACGCTTATGATTCAGTTCTAACTTCCCTCGCCTGATACATACCACTACTATACACCACTACCACATGAGGTTGGTTGGTGAGAGTTTCTGGGCATCAAGTACACCAGTTTGTTATCGGTTTTTGAAAACAGTGCACTGTGTTTCTGTTTGAAATGGAATTTGTGAGTAGATGCACAGCTCAACAGTATTTTTTTTTTGGAGACAAGAGTCTCACTTCATTGCCGTCAGTAGAGTGCCATAGTGTCACAGCAACCTCCTACTCCCAGGCTTAGGCGATTCTCTTGCCTTAGCCTCCTGAGTAGCTGGGACTACCGGCACCCGCCACAACACCCGGCTATTTTTTTTTTTTTTGCTGTAGTTTGGCTGGGGCCAAGTTTGAACCCACCACCCTTGGTATATGGGGCACTGGCACCCTACTCACTGAGCCACAGGCGCTGCCTAGCTCAATAGTATTTTTAATTCTATCTGCTTAACAGCCCATCATGTCAAAGATAGCCAAGAAAATGCTAAAAGAAGACAACAACTTTTTTAAATGAGGATTGGGAATTGCAGTATTATCTCATTTCTGCTAAAGATAAGGTGATTTGCTTGCTTTGTGATATTGCAATATCAGCATTAAGGACATTCAATGAAGCACCTGCCATGGCAGCCCAACAGAAGACCAAATTATCTGAGAACCTGCTGCACGTGAAATCTGTGCAAAAGATATCAGACTTAGAAACAAGAAACAACGAGATGAGGAAGAAAAGAAAATCACTGGTGAACAGCACTGGTACTTATATTTGCCAGTGCTGACAGAGAAAGTTTTATAATAGAAGAGCAGAATTCCTTATTATGTGAAGATATTCTCTATGTCACTCAGAGGATTTAATCCTGAGGTTGAAAAATTAACGCTTCAGATGAAGGCTAAGAACAAAGCAGAAGCTGTTGAAGATGAAACAGAGGGCTCGGTGCCTGTAGTACAATGGTTAAGGCGCCAGCCACTGGTGGGTTTGAGCCTGGGCCGGGCTTGCTAAACAACAACTGCAACAAGAACATAGCAGGGCGTTGTGGTGGGTACCTATAGTCCCAGCTACTTGGGAGGCTGAGGCAAGACAATTGCTTGTGCCTAAGAGTTTGAGGTTGCTGTGAGCTGTGACGCCACAGCACTCTACCAGAGTGAGACTCTGAAAAAACAAGAAGAGAAAAAAAAGATGAAACAGAGGAGGTCGATGTGTCAGACGAAGAAAGGGCCAGAAGATCTGAGAGCTTATTAGGGCCAACTGGGAGAAAGGCTGCCAAGGAGAGAGACCATGCCAATTATGAAGAAGATGGAAATGGAGACGCACAACCAATTAAACCAAAGAAGATGGTCTTAGAGAACCACGACTAAAATGAAGCCCTTAACAGTCAGCTCAGGGATGCTTTGTGAAAAGCATATTCTGGAACTCATCTTAATGGCATCTCTACAGTTATTAATACTGTGATGTCTATTTTTAAAGACATGTATAATTTTGGAAACATGCTGTTTTTGAAAAAGACACGTGATGGATGTTATACACCCTTTGCTTAATAGTATTCATTGAGGGTAGTTTTTAGTCCTTGATCTTCAAATGTATATCAGTACAGCGTTGCTTCCAAAAGAGTTTTTGACCTCAGTTGTTTTTAGTATAGGTGTCTAATCACTGATCTTGAACTGACTTATATAGATTAAAACCAGTGTTTAAATTGCCCTTATGTTTATATTTTACTTTAAATTATTAATCATGTCAAGGCAATTCATACATACATTTTGTACTTAAATGTCAGAAGAATTTATTATTTGTAAATTCATCAAGAACAAACATGCCTCTCCAGCCTGAAGAATGTGCATGCTACCAGGTCACTGTCAGTTCATGGTATTATAATTTCTTGTTTAAAACATTTAATTAAGAGAAAAAAATTCTTCTGTACTAAGCATCTACTTTCACTTTAAAAAAAAAAGAAATTCAATGTTCATCAGCATTGTAACACTCATAAGGACCACAAATATTTTAAACTATAGGGAGAGGCACAAAAGGTTGTATTGCAGAAATTAAAAGATAAAAATCAAAAGCAAAGACCATTCTTTCAAGCGACAATAGGCCTGGAAATAATGCCACTAAAGCAACTTACAAACTCAGGATAAAAAGGGAAGCCATGGAGTCTCTGCAGCCTTTCACACGTGCTGTATTGCCAAAATGTCGCTTTCTAGCAAGCTGACTCTGGACAAGCTGGACATGAAGGGGAAGCGGGTTGTTATGAAAGTGGACTTCAACATTTCCATGAAGAACAACCAGATAACAAACAACCAGAGGATCAAAGCTGTAATCCAAGCATCAAATTCTGCTTGGACAGTGGAGCCATGTCAGTTGTACTTATGAGCCATCTGGGCCGGCCTGACGGTGTCCCCATGCCTGAAAAGTATTCCTGAGAGCCAGTAGCCATAGAACTCAAATCTTTACTGAGCAAGTACGTTCTGTTCTTGAAGGACTGTGTAGGTCCAGACGTGGAGAAAGCCTGTGCCAACCCAGCTGCTGGGTCTGTCATCCTGCTAGAGAACCTCTGCTTTCATGTGGAGGAAGAAGGGAAGGGAAAAGATGCTTCTGGGAACAAGGTTAAAGCTGAGCCAGCCAAAATATAAGCTTTTGAAGCTTCACTTTCCAAGCTAGGGGATGTCTATGTCAATGACGCTTCTGGCACTGCTCACAGAGCCCACAACTCCATGGTAGGAGTTAATCTGCCAGAGAAGGCTGGTGGTATTTTGATGAAGAAGGAACTGAACTACTTTGCCAAGGCCTTGGAGAGCCCAGAGTGACCCTTCCTGGACATCTTGGGCAGAGCTAAGGTTTCAGACAAGATCCAGCTGATCAATAATATGTTGGACAAAGTCAATGAAATGATCATTGGTGGTGGAATGGCTTTTACCTTCCTTAAAGGGCTCAACAACATGAAGATTGGCACTTCTCTGTTTGATGAAGGAGCCAAAATTGTCAAAGACCTAATGTCCAAAGGTGAGAAAAATGGTGTCAAAATCACCTTGCCTGTTGACTTTGTCACTGCTGACAAGTTTGGTGAGAATGCCATGACTGGCCAAGCTACTGTGGATTCTGGCATACCACTGTGGTCCTAAGAGCAGCAAGAAGTATGCTGAAGCCGTCTCTAGGGCTAAGCAGATTGTATGGAATGGACCTGTAGGGGTATTTGAATGGGAAGCTTTTGCCCAAGGAACCAAAGACCTCATTGATGAGGTCATAAAAGCCACTTCTAGAGGCTGCATCACCATCACACGGGGTGGAGACACTGCCACTTGCTGTGCCAAATGGAACACGGAGGATAAAGTTAGCCATGTGAGCACTGGGGGGTGATGCCAGTTTAGAGCTCCTGGAAGATAAAATCCTTCCTGGGGTGGAGGCCCTCAGTAATATTTAGTACTTTCCTGCCTTTTGGTTCCTGTGCACAGCCGCTAAGCCAACTTAGTGTTTTTCTGTATCTCTACTTGGCATTAGCTGAAACCTCCTTCATGTCAAGATTTAGCTATTGTCCAAGAGATACAGTGCCAGGAACTTATAAACAGTTGCATAGCATCTCAACTCATCTTTACCGTACCCTGGATTTGCCTATATTCTTTAAGATCCTGTTTGAATTTCTTAGTGACTAAACCATTGTGCATTCTAGAGTGCAAATATTTATATTTGGCCCGTTAAAAGAAAGTGAGTTGTGGCTCGGCGCCTGTGGCTCAATGGGCTAAGGCGCCAGCCACGTACATCTGAGCTGCCGGGTTCGAATCCAGCCCTGGGCCTGCCAAGCAACAATGACAGCTGCAACCAAAAAATGGCCGGGAATTGTGGTGGGCGCCTGTACTCCCAGCTACTGGGGATGCGGAGGCAGGAGACTCGCTCTAGCCCAGGAATTGGAGGTTGCTGTGAGCTGTGATGCCATGGCACTCTATCCAGGGTGACAGCTTGAGGCTCTGTCTCAAAAAAAAAAAACAAAAGAGAGAGAGTTGTATTAGCTTAGTTCTCTTTTTTAAGTAGCTTATTCTGTTTAGCTTTGTCACTGTTTCACTACTCAGCATGGAAACAAGATGAATTCCAGTTGAAAGTAGGGAGACAAAGTCCATGATCTGTTAAATAAACAATAAAATTATCCATTGAAACTGGAAAAAAAAAAAGGGGGGAAGCCAATCAGGGATGGAAAAATTGTGAATGAATGCATTGCCAAAGTTGTGGGATGCTTAGACCCTGATAATGTTTCAAAGTATAAACAACAACCTCTTTCAAGAAGAACCATAAATGATTGGCAGCATGAATTTGCCCTCAACTTCACAGAACAACTTCATGGAATGCCTCAAAAGGAAAATATATATTATTCAATTGCTTTGGATGAATCAACTAATACTACTGACTTGGTGCAGATTTTATACTTCATTTGCATCGTAACAGAAGATTTTTTTTTTAGCTACGAAGAGTTACTCACTTTGGGCATGCTTGTGAACCGAACATAGGGAAGAGATATCTTCAGCAACTTCAAGACAAATGTCATAATTTACTAAATTTAGTAAATTCACTGAGTGTATAGATAGATTGTGCACCTTCCATGGCAGGAAAACAGTTAGGGTTTATTGCACAGATTAAAAAAAAAAGCATTAAGAGATCCAGATGCTCTCATTTCTTTGTATCAGTAAAATCTCTGTGCTAGTTTAAATGACATTTTGCAACAAGTCACAAATATTAACTGTGTTTATGCATAATACAATGTGGCATCCTCAATTTTTAACATGCTAAAGTTGAACTATGAGGTATTCAGTGTAGATTTGCTCTATCAATCATTCTAAAGTATATCAGCTATTGCAGGGACAGGTATTAGCCAAATTTTTATCTCTATAAAAACAGATGGTTAAATTTTATGAAAAATCTGCATATTTGTGAATTATCGAAAGAAGATTTCCGTAGGAATGCAGCATTTCTGTGTGACATCATGTGAAATAAACATGATGTGAATATTTCTTTGCAAGGTCAAAACTAAGTCTATACATGATATGCGGCAACAAATCCAAGCATTTCAAAAAAAGCTATCTTTTTTCAAAATACTTCTTCTTCAAAAGGAAATTTCAGATGAACATTTTCCCCAGTTAGCAAAGGCCACTGATGAGGAAAATGCTATATGCAAATCATTTGAAGAATATGCAGCTGCTATAGATCTATTACTTGGAGAATACAATGAAAGGTGCACTGACTTTGAGAATCACGACATCACACTCAAGTTAGCATTTCAGACTCACCTAGTTGATATCACCAAGGCACCTAAGAACTACAGATGAAATTGAGTTCTCAGTAGATAACATTTTAAAGTCATTGTTTGATTCTAAGATGCGATTGAAATATGGAAAAATTCAGTAGAATACCCACACCTTCAGCAACAAGCCCCCAAAATGCTTCCTTGCTTTTCAACCACTAGTCCTACAAATTTACATTCTCCTTACCACCCAAATCAAAATGCCCTAAGGTCACAAACGACTAATCAACTGATTCTGTGGACCTCTATGCTGCAACCAAATATTCAAATGCTTTCCAACAAAAAGCAGACACAACAGTCATTAAAAGGTTACCTAACATAAACAAATAGTTTTAATTTTTTGAAATTATTAAGGACATAGTAGTTAGATTTTTACAAAATAATGTACTTTTTTTTGAGACAGAGTCTAGCTCTGTTGCCCTGGCTAGAGTGCTGTGGCCTCCACCTACCTCACAACAACCTCAAACTCTTGGCGTCAAGCAGTCTTCCTGTCTCAGCTTCCTTAGTAGCTAGGACTACAGGCATATGCCAACATGCCCAGCTAATTTTTCTATATTTTTCAGTAGAGATGGGGGTCTCACTTTGCTCAGGTTCGTCTCTAACTCCTGAGATTGGGCAATCCACCTACCTCGGCCTCCCAAAATACGCCCAGCCCTCTGACATACTATTTACTACTCAAGTGAAGAAGTCAACAGAATTTGCTTGGCTGAAGATGGTAAAATAATTTTTGATCAAATCTAAATTCATCCTCCTAAATCACACAGGTCCCTTCTAATCCTAATCATGACATTAATTCTTTCCAAATTTCTTTTGGAGGAAGCAGAATGATGTAACAAAACTTCATGGGGCTTTAGAGTGAGACACACTTGGGTTTAAATTCTAGTTTTACCAGTTACGAGCTGTGGAACCTCCTAAAAGTTAATGAATATCTCTGTTTCGGTTTCCACATCTATAAAATAGAGATGATTTATCACAGAATTGAGGATTAAATTAGTGGCATACATAAAGTACTTGATTTAGTATCTGACACATAGTACGTGTCCAACAAATATTAGCTCTTAGTGAGTGTTCCACTAAAAATTTGGTCAATTATTGAGCGTCTTAGAAGGATGCACTCTTTCCCTCTTTTCTCTGAGACAACATAGAACTGGGTTGCTTAATCATACATGACCAAACCTTTAGATCAAAGTTCTCTTCTGTAGTCACGGATGGCTAAAGTAGACAATGCCACATTGCCTCTTCCACTAGATTTTTCAATATAGGGTCTTAGTTACAAGTAACCAAAAATGGATGTCTCTCAAGTTAGTAAGTACAGAACTATGAGTAAAGATTTGAAGAGTAGCTTCATTATTAAATAAAGGAGCAGAGGACTGAATGTATTTTTTCCCCTATGCTTCTTCTTAATATATACAAAGGAATAGAATAGAAAGAAACTGTTAATAATGAGGATATACTATAATGGTGGTTCATTTTTAAAAAGCAAAGTTTATAATGTACTAAAAGGGCCTCTGTGTAAAATCTAACAAGAATTTAAAAACTTTTAAAATGGTGTCCTGATATCAATGTATCACTGAGCTTTTTCCTTTTAAAACATGTCAATACAGGCTATTTTCCTACTTGGGTAACAGCTGGGTTCTTTTTGTAGTTCAGGCAGAGAAATTCTGCCAGAGCCAAAAGCAGTTCTGTTCCAACTGGAGCGTTTCCATGGATACCAGCAACAAAACGAATCTTTGGTTCTTCAGGCTCAGATATGTTGGGCTTATTGGAGATTTCGAGGGACCAAATGTGACGATATTCAGCACTCTGTCCCAAACTTTCAAAAAACAAAAAAACAAAAAGTCAGCAAGTAATCAAGCATTATGTTAATGCTGATTTATGAACTTTAAAAATTGAAATGAAAATGAAATAAAAGTTTTAGAAACTCTTTAAAGATTAATCATTTAAACAATGTATCTTAAGAAAATTAGTTTTTCTTGACCAAAGTCAAATAGAAGACATTATTGGATTTACAAAAGATTATGATTTAGTTTAGCATTCCTCCAAATTCAGTCATTCTTGTACCATTTTCACAATATTTGCCCCATCTTCTGTCACCTATACTACTATTTAGTTAATAGATCTTTTAAATTAACTCAAATTTTTATGGCAGAAATACTTGAATATATATAAGTGTATATTTATAACCTTTCTTTAACACAAGGGAGGTTTTTAAGAATTAGATTGAAAGATATATTAGCATTCAACTGAGAAAGATTAATAGAAAAATTATTGCTTTCTCATCCTGCCATTCAAAGATACTTAGTGCCTGCTGGTATATCACCTAAAACTGTCTTGTACCCTATACCATAGGCAAGTATGTCATATTTTTGAGGCAGTATTTAACAGTAGATCTTGAATTAGAATGCTAAAAAAAATAAAATGAAGTAAATAGTAAAATGTCCATTTGGGGGTCTATAAACTTTCTATGGCACTAAGACGTATGATATTAAAACCTGAAGTAGGCAGAAAAAATAATCAATTGAGGAAGACAGGTAATTGGTATTGCCAAAGTAAATATCATTCTTTGCATCTATGAATATTATATATCAGAATTTCAGAGGCTAAATTTTCTGGTAGAATTAAAAGAACCAATGAAGAAAGAAAGTAAAAAGGTTAAAGACTAGCTAATGTTCATGAGGTATGTAGTAGAGAACTACAAGCTCATGGCAACGTGTGAAGACTTTACTTACAACAGGCAAAGCATAGGAATCAAAAACTCATAGAAATAATTTTGGAATAACTAACAAGACTTTTTTTTTTTTTTTTTTTTTTGAGACAGAGCCTAAATCTGTCGCCCGGGATAGAGTGATGTGGCATCACAGCTCACAGCAACCTCCAATTCCCGGGCTCAAGCGAGTCTCCTGCCTCCGCCTCCCAAGTAGCTGGGACTATAGGCGCCCGCCACAATGCCCGGCCATTTTTTGGTTGCAGCTGTCATTGTTGTTTGGCGGGCCCCGGGCTGGATTCGAACCCGCCAGCTCAGGTGTACGTGGCTGGCGCTTTAGCCCGTTGAGCCACAGGCGCCAAGCCAACTAACAAGACTTAAAGCATCCTAACAATGAAACAGTGAAAAGAAGCCCCAGAAAGTGAAAGTAAAGGTTGTCTCAGCCATCAGCTTTACGTGAGCCAGGACTGTCTATTTTCCTCCATGTTCCTAAAGCTTCAAGTAATCTGTGAACGGAGACTAGAGTACAGAAAATGACAGCAACTGGGCTTTATTTTCTAATTTGAAAAAAGGTCACACATGATTCCTGACATGTGCACTGATAATTCCAAATTCTTTGTCTACCTCCAGCAAAATAAAATCAAATAAGCAATATTTAACTAGACCATAGATCTGCAGCTGAGAAATAAAAGAGTCTTGAAATCAAAGTAATTATCAGGAAAGCAATTTTGCATTTCTGAAAGACACAGGCTATACATTTGTAATCTTTTTTTTTTTTTTTTCTTTTTTTTGAGACAGAGCCTCAAGCTGTCACCCTGGATAGAGTGCCCTGGCATCGCAGCTCACAGCAACCTCTAATTCCTGGGCTCAAGCGAGTCTCTTGCCTCCGCCTCCCAAGTAGCTGGGACTACAGGCGCCCGCCACAACGCCCGGCCATGTTTTGGTTGCAGCCACCATTGTTGTTTGGCAGGTCCGGGCTGGATTCGAACTCACCAGCTCAGGTGTACGTGGCTGGCGCCTTAGCCCGGTGAGCCACAGGCGCCGAGCCGGCACATCACATTCTTAAAAACTCTCCTCCCTTAGTGTCTGTGACCAAATACTCTTGATATTTTATTTCTCTGACTTTTCTTAGTCCTTTTTATTGTTGCTCTATAAATTCCATGACTTTCAACTGTCATTCCCGATCTCTTCTTAACCTCCAGCCCCATATTCCATATACCTAGCAGAATACCTGGATTTCCATATGCACCCCAAACTTAGTACAGTCCAAACTAACCTCTCGGTTTCCTTCCCCCAGCTTCCCAAAACATACACCACACCTTCACTCTGTAACTCAATTAACAGCCCAACTCCCTACCTCAGTCACTTCAGGTTGGAAACTTCAGTCATCTGGTTCCTACTTGTCCCCTTAACTGCCCTCTCCCCAGCCCATATGGTGGGCTAGTCCTGTAAATTCTGTCTCTTTAATAGTTCTCGGATCCTGTTGCCCCTTCATTTTCACTTTCATTGTCCTAAAGTACTTATCATTTGGAACTGGACATGTATATTCTCTACAATAACTGGGTTTGTCTTGCTGAAACACAAGACTGTCTCTCTCCTACTTAAAATCCTTCAAAGGCTGCCACTTACAGTATAAAACAAAAGCACCTATCGTTTTAACTACACTGGACAACATGTTGTTTTCTTACACACAGTCAGTTTTTGAGATAAACTCTCATTTTGTCACCCTCAATAGAGTGCCATAGCATCACAGCTCATAGTAACCTCAGATTCTTGGGTTCAAGTGATCCTCTTGCCTCAGCCTCCTGAGTAGCTGGGACTACAGGCGCCCACCACAACATCTGGTTAATTTTTCTATTTTTAGTAGAGACAGGGTCTCACTTTTGCTGAGGCTGGTCTCAAACTCCTGAGCTCAGGCAATCCACCTGTGTTGGCCTACAGAGTGCTGGGATTATAGCCATGAGCCACAGTTTAAAAAGTCACTTCCCCCAAGCCTTACCACCTCCTAATAAGAATTTATGGTTCTCCCTTTGTGATTACCCCTATAGAATAACATTTAATGTGTTAAGTTATGTTGTTAATGTTGTGTGTGTCTCTGCTCTGAAAGGCTATGAGCTCTATGAGGACAGGAACTATCTTAATCAATTGTGTATTCCTAGCCCCCCACACAAGTGCCTAGAAAGTATCTGCAATCAATAAATGTTTGTAAATTGAATTGAAGGGAGATTACAACATTGTAATATAAATCACTGTACCCTGTGATTGATCACTACTACAAATACTAAAAATGGAAGAACATGTACCTTTACTATTCAGTGGAATAGGTTTATGGTTAAATCAATAGCACCATGTAATGTGTGATGATGTATGTTTATGTATTTGTCCAGATATTTGTAAGTTTAATACTGACCATGATGTATATGACTATTGAAAAAACCACACATAATATGTGTGTGAGGTTTGCAACTGCCTCTTTTGCCTAGGGCTGTTTTCGTGCCTTGTGAGAGTGGGCTGCGGCATGATTGTCCTGATTATTTTAGCCATCCTCACAATATCAGTCAAGCAGCAAACAAGGTCTTTTATGGACATGTGAAATATCTGGTTCACATTTCATTCATTTCATACATAAAACAGACTCTGCCTAACATGCAAAATGAACTGGAAACTGAGGAATTAGAGCCAAAGTTAGAAAACAGAGTTTAAACTGTCAAAAGCAGGCTAATTACATGAAGGTCATTTTTTTTTAAGGCAATGTCTTTTTGTGCTCAGGAAATTAAAACACATAGCCTTAAGCTAAATTTGTACAATGTGCCAAAGAATGTTATATTTTTCTTGTTCCCTTTCAACAGTAATGAATGATACCAGGAAAATACACATACATTATTTGTAGCAGTTGGCTATGATTTGAAAAAGTGGGGGTTCCCCTCTGAGCCATTGTGTAGATCTATTTCCTGGTTATATCATCAATGGCAAATAATACTTACCTTAAGATCTCGCCTCCCCTTCCCTCTAGAATTTTTTTTTTTTTGAGACAGTTTCACTTTGTTGCCCTCGGTAGAGTGCTGTGGCATCATAGCTCACAGTGACCTCAAACTCCTAGGCTCAAGTGTTTCTCTTGCCTCAGCCTCCCGAATACCTAGGACTTACAGGTGCCTGCCACAAAACCCAGCTATTTTTTAGAGATGGGATCTCACTCTTGCTGAGGCTGGTCTTGAACTCGTGAGCTCAAACAGTCCACCTGCCTCAGCCACCCAGAGAGCTAGGATTATAGAAATATTCGTAAAAGGAGGCTTATGGAGTAAATCTGAGATTTCCTAACTACAAGGCAATAGTTATGTGCTTCAAATACACATTATAAGGACTGATTGACTCTCAAAACTGTTATAGTCTGGTACTGCTGTTCCTCTCCTACCAGCATTTACCTTAAGGGCATCCTGCTTTGATTCTTTGATTCCAAGAGAATGGAATTCTGTTTTACATATACAGTAGAACCTCCTCCATAGTTGACCACCTCCCTACATTAATCACCTCCTAAAGTTGACCTAATTTTCATAGATCAGACATGGCACCACATGAACATATCAGCACAGTAGGTCTAACTCCTTAGGGTAACTACCTCCATATATTAACCATACATTACAGTCCTAAGTGGTCAACTTACAGAAGTTCTACTATATTGGTAACCTAAAAACAGTGATTCTCTTCAGTAATATTAGAGTAACCTCAAAATTTGTTTGTTGAAGTTGTCTTAAATCAGAATAAAATAAGGTTTTATTTACACAGCTGAACTGTAAACCAAAACCCCCTTTTACTGTAACAGCCAATCCCATTCAGTTAGTGATTCCAATTATAGTTTAATAAATTAGACAGTCATAGGAATATATAGAGAGAAAGCTATAAAAGCATGGCTTAAGACTCAGAATGTTTTGTTATCTCCTTAAGGCAAGAACTCCCCTGGAGCAGGAAATTTTTAACCTCCTCCATAAGAACAAGCAGCCAGTGACAGACCCTTTACTGACTCCTGTGGAAAAGGCCTCTCTCAAAGCCATGAGCCTGGAAGAGGTAAGTGTCATCGGAGCTTCAATATACCCAGGCTTGCTATGCTTCTCCCAGCATTTGCTGCCCTCATAGTCTAAGAGCCACTGTAAATGTCATTCATTCATTGTAGGCAAAGATGCGCCGAGCAGAGCTTCAGAGGGCCAGGGCTCTCCAGTCCTACTATGAGGCCAGGGCTCGAAGAGCGAAGAAAATCAAAAGCAAAAAGTAAGGAGGCCCTGTGAACTGGCCTTTGGTTCTATGGGAGAAAGTGATGTCTCTAGTCATAATTAATTCTTAGGAGAGAACCTTTTATGTGGTAAGAAGAGTCATATAAAAGTCCAAAATAGGAGTGACTAGCCTTTCCCCCCCCCCCCCACCAAAACAACTTCATATAGTTTTACCTAGTTCAGTAACGTCCTGGCCTCTGGTTTTGGATTTCATTCTTGGTTTTGCCAAAGAAAAGTACTGTTCCAGTGCTCCTGTGGCGCAAGCTGTTAGCACTGGTATAGATATCCGAAAAGTACTGTTCAGTTACTTTCTCTCTATTTCCCCATATCATGGAGTGGTTCTACAGAATAAGCTCTTACTTCCACAGCTGTTAAAGCCATTAGGGCTTCCTTCCTGCCTTTTTGCCTCTTTGAAATTCATTCTACTCTTCCCTTTGGCTATAGAAGGAGAATGGACTCTGTGGGGACCAAGAATTCTGCCAGTTGTCTGATGTCCCAAACTGGCTCCCTATGGCCAACTAGCTCTATGATGTCTGTTCTAGCCCCTTGCTTAGAGAAACCTTTCAGGTGGGACAGGCACTTGTGTCTATGGCATCAGTGCTTCAGCTAAACCTCTGAACTCTTTCCTCTTACACCTTCTCATCCTATAGGTATCACAAACTCATGAAGAAAGGAAAGGCCAAGGAAGCCCTAAAAGAGTTGGAGCACCTGCGGAAGGTCAATCCGATTGCAGCTTTGGAAGAACTGGAAAAAATGGAGAAGGCCAGGATAATGGTGAGACTGTCTCTTGCCCTTCTCACCTCCATCCCTTTGAACCAGCTTTTCCTGGAAGGTGCTAGGGATCTCATACTGTCTTCTCTTTCTAGGAGCGAATGAGCCTTAAGCACCAGAACAGTGGGAAATGGGCCAAGTCAAAGGCAGTTATGGCCAAATATGACCTGGAGGTAAGAGACCATCAAGGTGAGAAAAGATTTGGAATTGGAGGAGAGAAAGGAAAATCAGTCATTAAGGATGCTAGCAGAAACAGGGTTGGGGAAGAGTCAGGAGGATGTATGGAAAACTAGCAGTCTAACAAGGCATCAGGAAAATCTCTAAGGTAGAGAGGAAAATGACTAGGAACAAGGTGGAAAAGGAGAGATGAAAGGGAAATAGCATTGAAGGCAAGTCCAGCAAAGGGGAGAGGAGCTCTTTTTTTTTCAATTTTTTTTTTTTTTTGAGACAGAGCCTCAAGCTGTCACCCTGGATAGAGTGCCGTGGCATCACAGCTCACAGCAACCTCCAACTCCTGGGCTCAAGCGAGTCTCTTGCCTCTGCCTCCCAAGTAGCTGGGACTGCAGGC
>CAUYRH010169016.1:0-21253 GCA_963574655.1 Perodicticus potto
GGTCATGTGACCACACTGCTGAGGATGGAGGATTCAGAGCTCCCCTCTCTCCCACCCCTGCCTGAGATCGTGGGTCTGAGTGTCAGGGAGCGTGTGACACTTAGAGCTTCTGCACCTGCATCAGAGGCCGTGACCTCAGCCTCCCCCATCCAGGCAGGTGCTGCGGAGAGTGAAGCAGCGTTTCCATCCTGTGTGCTGTTCTCATTCTCTCCTCCTCTCTCACCTTTGAAAGACTCAGGACACAGGGAAGTCGTTCATTAGTGAGAAAAATAACACACGAAGAGTGACCTTGGCAGTGACCCAGACCTCAGGGTGGGAGAGACGCTGGGAAGGAGAGAGGCATCAGCAGCCCGGGGAGCCAAAGATACCCTGTCACTGCTGCCAGCCATCGTCCCCATGCAGGGAGTGGCCCTGTGATGTCAGGTCTTTTCCTGTTTCTAGAGCAGTCAGAAGTCATAGCCACGGGCCTGGGGCCACAGAGCCGTCTGGGCTGAGTGTGGCTGTCAGGACTCGGCCCCAGAGCTGTGTTCCTGGTGTGGCCCTTCCTGTAGCCGTCTCTGTGCTGCCTTTGTTTAGGTTTGTTGTCAGAGAAATGTCAGTTTCACAAAGAGAATGTGACAATTTTAATTTTTCTCCTCTTAAATCAGAACATAAGTACAGCAGGGGAATTTTGTTTCCTTATAATTAAAAAAGCAATTACCCATAAAGTTGGCTGTCAACAGAGGCTCTGTCTATATAAATTCTATGATAGTTTAGATTTCCCCCACAGTTTTTTGTCCATTCATGTATTTTGCTTGTTTTTCTGTCTATTTATCACCCTCCCAAGTTAACTATTTTACTGAGTGTATTTTCCCATATATTTATGTAGTTGTAGAGTATCTTTTTATAAGAAAAATTGTATCTATCAATTTTGGTATACAGTTGGCCCTTTGTGTCTGTGGATTCAACAAACACAACATCAACATTCTTTTTAGTAAAATTCTTTCAAGACACATTAGGGTATAGAATGGGTGATTCTGTTTACACCTAACTTTCACTCTCCTGTGATTTCTCTGGTGGCTTTGACCCAGCGGAACATTGTAGGACAAAGGTTTGTCATGGAGAATGTTTATTTCTTCCTTGTCTGAGATTTACCTCCTGAGACGCTCAGGTTTGGGAGCTATTCCCAAGGCAAGAGGCCTTGACCCTACCCTTGGGGTGGGAGGTGACAGGCACAAAAATTTGTGTTTTCCAGGTTCCTCCACTGACAACATTGCAATCACCAGTCCAAGACCAACAAGCCGCCAGAAGCAGGGTAGTGACACTCAGAAAAACCACACATTCCCTGTGACCACAGACAAGCACAGGAGAGATGACAGTGACACTTGCTTATGTGCAATAAAGAAAACTGGAACTGATCTTGGGGTGCAAGTTAAGGTGAACATTGACCGTGGTGAGGGCGTGTGATGTAAACCTCAGAGCCTGCTCTGCCCTAGTCCCTGACATCCCGCTCAAGTGTACTAACTGTCCCTCAGCGGTCTCTGGGGCAGAGAATGGTGAGTCCTAAGGACCCACTCAAATGTACTAACTGTCACTCAGCAGTGCCTGGAGCAGAAGACAGTGAGTCCTGAGGTCTTGATATGCTTTGCTATGCTTGCCATGGTTTGAATATTTGTCCCCTCTAAAAATCCTGTAGAAACACAATCCTTAATGTGGCAGGATTGAGAGGAGGGGCCTTTAACAGGTGACTCTCACCTGGGGAATGGAGTGACCATTCATGGTTAATTGATGGGTGGGTGTCATGGAATGAGACTGAAGGCTGCACAAGAAGAGGATTTGAGACCTGAGATGCCGCACCCAGCCCCTTCTCTAACTGATTCCCTGCAGAGAGCCCTGCCAGCAAGAAGGCTGTCACCAGGTGGGGCCCCTCCAGCTCAGACCTCTCAGCCTCTGCAACTGTATGAAATAAATTCCATTCCTTTACACACTACTCAGTCTTGGGTATTCTTCTGTAAGCAACAAAAACACCAAGCTAAGGCTGTCTCCTAGAGCCACACTGAGCACTTGGGACAGGAGGGCAGGGCCTCTCCTATGTGTTCCATGGCATCCAGGCCTCTTCCAGGATGGATTAAGCCTTTTGAGGCACATTTATTTTTTTCTCTGTGCAGCTCAGTATCTGTGTCTGTTGCTCATAGGAGACAAGGTGGTGGTCTCAGTTTCAGCCCATGGGCCAAAGGTATCTCTTTCCATGATACCCAGAGACCCCACTCCCTACCCGCACCTTCCTGGAGCATCTGGTGCCCAGGTGTGCCTTGCTCTCCGTGGGGTTCTGCGCTAGAGCTTCACCAGTGCTGTTCCCAGCCCTACCCCCTATCCAAGTAGGGGAAAGAAGCCTAGGATAGTCGGGGTGCTGACGGTGCTGACATGTAATCCTGAGGTCTAGAAAGTCCTTCACAGTCAAATGGCTATATTCCCGGGGGCCCGGAATCCCACTGAGCTCCATTTGCACATTGGGGCTTGCCAATGTTGTCCTCCTAAGTCCTTTTAGAAGGCAGACAGTCCTGGAAGGCTCAGGTCTGAGGTCCCAATGCCGTGGTTTGCACAAGTTTATTTGTTGGACTGAACTTTTCTCATCTCTCTCACTTTTATCAACTGTCTCCTCTCTTGCCAGACAACTAGCCTGTCTTCCAGGTAAAAAAATATCCCACAAAAGGCTCCCAGTAAAGACACTGGCCACTCCCCCTCAATTCCTACTAGGGCAGGGTTGCTGGCTACTCTGGGGCTAGGATAATCCTCAGGGCCCCACCTGTATCTGGGACCTGTGCAGCATGTTCCAGATTGGGCTTGGGTAGAGGGACTTGAATAGACACAGTGTCCCCAACTGGGTCACTTGTGCACTGGCTCTTCTGATAGGCCTAGTGGGCCTAGGCTAAGACAGAAAGGTGTCAGGCCTAGGCTACAATGGAAAAAGTACCAGGTAACTCCTAGCAAATTTCTGGACTGCAAGCTTTCAAATGAAATGAAATAAATCTGGTTCACTCCCAAGATAAATGAGTAAGTACTAATTGATTTCTTGCTTCGAGTTCATTCCCAGTTTCTTGCTTGGCTAACTCCCTGGGAAATAGACCAGGAAGTACCAACTGTCCCCAGACTGACCACCAGGTAGAGAAATTACTGAAACTAAGATATACGGAGGGAAAGTACTGAAAACAAAAATGTGTGACATATGGCTAACTAACCAAATTCTGCTTCTGTACAATACATGCTTGCTACCCCACCCAAATGCACCTGGACAGCCTGCGTGCCAACCAGGATTCACACCAAGCCTTAAAAACCCATTCCCTTAAGCACTTGGAGCTGCTCTCAGAAACCCCATGTTGGGACACGGAGGCAGTCGCTGGCCAGCTCTTCAATAAAAGGTCTCTGCTGTAAATTTGACTTGTTTGGCAGTGTGGTCTTTGTGAAACTCCTGGGCACAGCACTGCCCACCTTGGAACTGTACAGTCCTGACCATCACACTCCAATGGAGCCTCCAGTTGAGTCTCTGGGGTCTGTACTATCCACTGTGACACCTTCATAGGGAAAATAACTCTTCTCTCTCTGCTCAGTAGACATAAAGGGAGGCACAGAATCCCAGGAAGCCAGGCCCAGATTATTACAGAGTCCTGCCTGTCCTGAGTGGGGCTGAGAACTCCCAGGACCTCCTCCTCCCTGGGCTCTCTGTCTCTCAATACTCATCTCTGGCCAGAGTCAGGGTAAGGAATCCCAACATGCCACTGTCAAATTTTCACTAGCAAAGGAAAGAGCCTATTCCCCTGTTCCATATGCTATATACTGATAGGTGACTTATTACCCATCAGTATATGGCTAATACAATCCAATATAGAATTTGTATGCAGAATATGTAGAGACCTCTCAAATCTCAATCCCTGGCCTCTGAGCCTCCGAGCCCCATCTGCCTTAGGAGTTTCAGCTGAGTCCTGCAAAGAGGGCTGGATACAGAGACCAGGTAGGGATATGTATCCTACAGTGGTCTCTCTCTCAGTCTGCTTTCCTCCATCCTGTCTCCATTGATGCGGGGAAGAATGTCCTCCCTCCCCACTCAGAGACTCTGTGCTTTTTTGTGCAGTGATAACAGACCATTCACACAAAATAATGAAAACTATACAACTTCTGCTTCTGGGCAAGGTCAAGTGATAGGTTCTAGATTTACCGCCTACTTCAAACAACAATAAATAAAACACATAAATTATATGAAACAGGTTTGCAAGGCATTGGACATCAGGCGACACAGTAGAGTGATCTAGGAAAGAAAACAAGTGAAAAGGGGAGCCATGTGGCTGCCAGATTACTGCCAGGTGGAGACTGAAAGAGGGGGAACCAAAGTGGAGCCTGGCACACTGTTCTGAGAATCCCAACTAACCTGGGTTTCCAGCCCCAAAGGCGCTAGCAGCCCTGTCCTAAGGGAAAGTGAAGGGGAGCTGAGCATGTGTCTTTACAGGGAGCTGTTCATGGAATACCTTTTTACCTGGGGAACTGTCTAACACCTAGTTGACCAGAGAGGAGACAGTTGAGAAAGTGGTGATCCTAGAGGTCTGCAGAGGGGATCCACAGAAGTGTTCAACAAGGTTCTGAGTGGTGCATGTGTATAATGAACTACCTGACCTTGGGCAGAGCAGCACCCCAAAGATGAGAGGAAACAATCTCCTACAGGCCAGTAATCATAGCTCCTCCCATGAACCAGACTGGAAAAACTCATAATTTATAAGATATTGAGTAGAATATTCATTAAATGTCTCGTATTGGTAGTGGGGAATACTTAGCCCTAGACTAACTCTGCTTTGATGTGGCCTTCAGTCTTCAAAGATCAAACTCTTTCTAGGTAATTTAACTGTGCCCCGGCACAAAAATAAAGATTTATAAGAAACGAAAATATGGGCTGGGTAAGTTTCCACCTATGGAGTATCAAATAGGGGTAATGACACACCTGGGTGAAGGACCCAACTACAACTTGGACTTTAGACTTTATCTTACAAATACAATAATGGAACCTAATTGTAGGTACCCTCATCCTAACCTGAAACAAAGAAAAAGAAAGAAAAAAAGAAAACAAAAATATCAGCACTAATAAGGGAAAACAATGCCTGACATACAGACAAAGATTATGAGATATGATAATGGTTATGCAAAAAAGCAGTAGAACATCACTTATGGTGAGGCAAGTAATCAATGAATGAATCAAACCCAGAACTGAAATAGATGTCAGAATCATGAGAGAAGAAAATTAAGACAGTTGTGATACCGATTTTCCATGTGTTCAATAGATTGCGTGGAGATATGGAAAATATATAAAAGATCCAATTCAAACTGTTAAAGCCGAAGACAACAGTGCCTGAGATTTAAAAAAAAATGCACTAGATGAGGTCAACAACATATCAAGTATTAGAGAATAAAGGATTAGTATGTTTAAGGAGACAACAATCGAAACTGTCCAAAATGAAGTTTAAAGCAAAAAGAATTTTTTAAAGGACCAGTATGTCAGTGAGCCATGATAAAACTTTAGTCCACCTAATATGAAATTGGAGTCCCTGAAAAGGCAGAGGGATAAAAATTATTTTAAATAAAAATATAAAATATCAAGAAACTGATGCCTCTGGCCAATAGCCTGAGGAAATCTGAGACCTGCCTCAGTGGGCTCAGAGGCAGATCCTCCCACCGTGAGACAGCAGATGCCCCAGCTGCCTGACACTTTGGCTGTAGACTTTGAGACACCTTGAGCCAGACGATCCAGCTAAGCCATGTCCAGATTCCTGACACAAAGGAACAGAGAGATGATAAATGTTTTTTGTTTTAAGCCACTAAGTTTTTAGGTGACTTATTACCCATATGTATATAGCTAATACAATCCAATATAGAATTTATATCCAAAATATGTAAAGACTTCTCAAATCTCAATAATAAGAAAATAAACAACCTAGTAAAAATGCACAAAAGATAGGAACAGCTTCTTCTCCATAGAATCCATATGGACTGCAAATAAACACATTAAAAAATAGTCAACATCATTAGTCATTATGGAAATGCAAATAAAACATCAAAATGAGATTCCACGCTACAACTTTTCAAAGGCCAGTTGAAATCACTGACCTAACACCAAGTCTTGAGAGGACCCAGAGCACCTGGAAGCCTCATGTACTGCTCGTAGAAATATAAATGGCACAACCACTTTGGAAAATAGTTTGCAGTTTGTTCAAAAGATAGTATGTGCCTACCATATGATCCAGCCATTCACCTTCTAAAGTTTTACTAAAAGTAACAGAAAAGACTATGTCCACACACAGACTTGTAAATGAATATTCATAGTAGCTTTATTTATAATAGCCTCAAACTGGAAACAATTGAAATGTCCATCAATAGTAAATGGATTTTAAAAATGCAAAATATCCATCCACAGGAATATACTTGCAATTAAAAGAATGTTCTCCTGATACACAGACAATTTAAAAGTTATGCTGAGTGAAAAATACCAGCTCACAAAAGAGATTACACTGTAATTAATATTCCCAGGAAATATATCTGTCTCTACTATATTACTTTGCTAAGGCTGTCAAAACAAAATACCACTGACTGAGTGGAATAAACAACAGAAATTTATTGCGCACAGATCTTGAGGGTGGAAGTCCAAGATTATGGTGCTGGCAGGTTTGTTTTGTCTGAGGCTTCTGTCACTGGCTTGCAGACGGCCACCTGCATTTGCTTGCCCCTCTGGGCTTAGGAATCCCTGGAGTCTCTCCATGTGTCCTAATCTCCTCTTCTTACAAAGACACTAGTAACATTTGATTAGGGACCACACCAACAGGTTCATTTTAGGTTAACTGCATTGTTAAAGGCCCTACCACCAGTATAGGCACATTCTAAGGTACTGGGGTTAAGGCTTCAACATGTGAATTTTGTTTTTTGGGATGGTTTTGTTTTGTTTTGAGACAGAGTCTCACTCTGTCACCCTGGGTAGAATGCTATGGCATCATAGCTTACAGCAACCTCAAACTCTGGGGCTGAAGCAATCCTCTTGCCTCAGCCTCCTGAGTAGCAGGGACTACAGACACTGACCACAATACTTAGTGAGTTTTTCTATTTTTTGTGGAGACAGGGTCTCACTCTTGCTGAGACTGGTCTCAAACTTGTGAATTCAAGCAATACACTTGCCTCAACCTCCCTGAGTGCTAGGATTACAGGTGTGAGCCAACACACCTGGCCTCAACATGTGAATTTTGGGGAACACAATTTAGTTCTTGACACCTGGAGACAAGGTGCAAAGGAAGGTGGACAACAGAAAACTTTGGGGGATTACTAACATGTTCACTACTGTGAATGTGGTGTTAGTGTTAACAGGTATATACGTATGTTGGAGTGTTTTCCATTGTTCACTTTATATATTATGGTTTATTATGTGTCAATAATACCTCAATTTAAGTATGGAAAATAATATCACCCAAGAAAAGATGAATATAATATGGTAATTTCTTATTTTTTAAATTGTTCCAGATTCTAACTGAATATCAAAAGTCAGGCAGGGTGATTAGAGATGTTGTCCTCAAGCGTGGACCCCCATGAGGCTCCTCTGATGTGTCCTTATGTCAGTAAAGTCACTGGGAAATCTGAGGTTGTCTTCTCCAACCTCAGTTTACCTTTGATTAAAACAAGATGCCCCAGGAAAGCTTTGGCTGCATGACAGCACAGTCTTCATCTGGCTTGCAGGAGTGGAGACTGAGCATCAGCCTTTAGTCTTTGTTCTCTGGCCCTTCCCACCTCTCAGGGGCCTCCAGTAGGAAGGGGAAATTCCTCTCTCATCTGCTCCTGCTTCCTGCCAAGAGTTAGTATTATTCTAGCCAGGCTCTCCCCAAATCCCAGAGTGGAGGACTAGAAGATGACAAGAGAGAAAGTGGGCAGCTGGAAACTCAGAGAGGTAGGATCAGCAGCCTGACCTTCATTTAATACCTGGGGAGGTAAGCAGGGGACTCCACAGAAGGTCCAGGGTGTCTCACAAGGCTGGAGCAAAAGTGTTAGGCAGTTGGGGCTTCTGCTATCTCAGGGGGAAGGATCTGCCTCTGAGCTCACTCCTATGGTTTTGGCAAGTCTCAGATTTCCTCTGACTTTTGGCCAGAAATATCAGTTTCTTCATGTTGCACATTATTTCTTCAAATAATTTTTCTGTCCCTCTGCATTTTCGGGGATTCCAATTTCACAGATATCAGATTAACTGAAGTTGTATCATGGCTCACTGATGCTCTGGTCATTTTTAAAATTCTTTTTCTTTCTCTATTTCATTTTGGACAGTTTCTATTGTGGTCTCTTCAAACACACTAATCTTTGTTCTGTAATACCTGATATGTCATTAATCTCATCTAGTGTATTTGTTATCTCAGATACTATAGTCTTACACTTTAAAATTTTGAATTAGATCTTTTATATATTTTCCATATCTCCATTTAATCTATTGAACATATGGAAAATAGATATCACAACTGTGTTAATTTCCTTCTCTACTGATTCTAACAACTGTTTCAGTTCTGGGTTGGATTCAGTTAATTATTTGCCTCATTATGAAAGGTGTTTTCATGCTTCTTTGTATAACCATTCTCATACCTCATAATCTTTGGCTTTATGGCAGACATTGTTTTCCCTCACTAGCGCTGGCATTTTTTATTTTCTGCCAAATCTTCTTGAGCTTTATACTGTGGTGCAGTTAAATTACCTAGAAAGAATTGAATCCTTGAAGACTTAATTTGAAGATGTGTGGGCCACATCAAAGCAAATTTAGTCTAGGGCTAAGTATTCCCCACTACCAATACCAGACATTTAATGAATACTCTACTCAATATCTTATAAATTATGAGTTTTTTCAGTCTGATTCGTGAGAACAGGTATGATTACTGGCCCTGTGGGAGAGTGTTTCGCTCATCTTTGGGGTGGTGCTCTGCCTAAGCTCAGGTAGTTCTTTATTCACATGCACTGCTCAGAACCTTGTTGAATACTTCTGTGGATCCCCTCTGCAGACCTTTGGGGTCATCACTTTCTGAACTCTCTCTTCTCTGGCCAGATAACTAGGCATTAGGCTGTCTCCCAGATAAAAGGGTACCCCATGAAAGGCTCCCTATAAACACTGATGCTCAGCACCCCTTCACTTCTCCTCAGGACAGGGTTGCTAGCCACTTTAGGGCTGGAACTCCAAGTTAGTTGTGGCCCTCCAA
Organism: Perodicticus potto; assembly: GCA_963574655.1. Classification (NCBI taxonomy): domain Eukaryota; kingdom Metazoa; phylum Chordata; class Mammalia; order Primates; family Lorisidae; genus Perodicticus; species Perodicticus potto. The sequence continues at coordinate 9,231 of CAUYRH010169016.1, forward strand.
ACAGTCTGCCATGCTCCACTTGGGCTTCCCTTCTCTCAGTCTCCACCCAGAAATCCACTCACAGCAGTAATCTGGCAGCCACGTGGCTCGCCTTTTCACTTACTGTCTCTCCTAGATAACTCTAATGGGGTACCTGATGTCCAATGCCTTGAAAAATCTCAGTTTCACCTATTTTGTGTGTTTTATTTACTATTGTTTGATGCTGGAGGTAAATCTAGTCCCTATCATTTGACTTTCCCCAGAAGCTGAAGTTGTATAGTTTCCTTTATTATTTCTGCAGAAAGGAGCATGTGCAGACAGACATACCTGAGTGTGTGTGGGGAGGAGAGGACATTCTTCCCCACCTCAATGGAGGCAGGATGGGGGAAAGCAGACTCTGAAAGGGACCCCTGTAGGGTACATGTTCCCTCCTGGTCTCTGCATCCATTCCTCTTTCGAGGTCTCACTGAAGCTCCCAAGGCAGATGGGGCTGAGCCTGGAGTTCCCAGAAAGTCTAAGGGGCGGTCAGAGGAGAAGAGACAGCATGTGGGGCAGGTGGAATAGGCTCTCCCCTTTGCTGGTAAAACTTTGACAGTAGTAGGTTGGAGTCCCTTACCCTGACCCCTGGACAGAGGTAAGTATGGAGAGACAGAGCCCAGGGAGGAGGAGCTCCTGAGAGCCCTCAGCCCCCACTCAGGGCAGGCAGGACTCTGTAATAATCTGGGCCTGGGTTCCTGGGCTTAATGTACCTCCCTCTGTGTCTGAAGACTAGAGAGATAAACTTTCAGAGTGTCACAGTACAGACTTCAGAGAGTCAACTGGAGGTTCCACTGGAGTGTGACTGTCGGGATTGTGTGATTCCAAGGAAGGAAGAGCCAGTGCACAAGTGACCAGGACGGGAACTCTGTGTCTATTCAAGCCCTACTACCCAAGCCTAAACTGCATCATGTCCTGATTGTGGCATGGGGCCATGAGGACTGCTGTGCTGTCCCCTTGCCACAAGGGGTCTTGACCTGCTGCCACTGTTGGAAGGGAGCACAAGCCCCTCCCAGTGGATAAGCTCCTGCAAACCAGGGCACAAGGACCTCAGACGTGAGCCTCTCAGGAGGTCTGCCTTCCGGAAGAACTTAGGAAGGCAACATCAGGAAGCCCAAATGTGCAAATAGAGCTGGATGGGATTCCAGGCCCCAGGAATGTAGCTGTTTGACGTGAAGGCCTTTCCAAATTCAGTATTATACCCCAGCACCTTGACTACCCTAGTCCTCTTTCCCCCCAGGTTGGATATGAGATGGGAATGGAAACAGTACCTGTGATGTCCAGAACACCATGGAGAGCAGGGCACACATGGGCAACAGGGGCCCAAGAAGGTGCTGGCAGGGAATGGGCCTCTGGATACCATGGACTGAAACTGAGACCACCACCTTGTCCCCTGTGAGCAACAGACATGGACACAGAGCTGCACAGAGACATAAATAAATATTCCTGCAAATGCTTAATCCATCCTGAAGGACCCTGGGAGCCATGGGGCACATTAGAGGGGCCCTGTCCTTCCGTCCCAAGTGCTAACTTTAGCTATAGAAGACAGCCTTAGTCTAGTGTTTTTGTTGCTTACAAAAGAATACCCAAGACTGAGTAGTGTATAAAGGAAAGGAATTTATTTCATACAGTTGCAGAGGCTGAGAAGTCCAAGCTGGAGGGGACCCACATGGTGACAGCCTTCTTGCTGCTAGGGCTCTCTATAGGGAATCACAGTCGAAGGGGCTGGATGTGGCATCTCAGGTCTCACATTCTGTTCTCTACAGCTCTCAGTCCCATCCCATGACACCCACTCATCAATTAACCATGAATAGATCACTCCATTCCTAAGGGCAGAGCCCTCCTGACATAGTCACCTCTTAAAGGCCCCTCCTCTCATTCCTGCCACATTAGGGATTATGTTTCACAAGAGTTTTAGAGAGGACAAATATTCAAACCACGGCAAGCACAGCAAAGCATAGCAAGACCTCAGGACTCACTGTCCTCTGCCCCATGGACCACTGAGGGACAGTTAGTACACTCGAGTGGGACGCAAGGGACCAGGGCAGAGTAGGCTTCCTTGGGTCAATGTCCACCTTCACTTTGACTCCACGCTCAGTTCCATTTATCTTGAGCCGACACCAGCAAGTGTCTGCGTTGTCTCTCTTGAGCTCCATCCTGCATGTGTCCATATCAGTCCCTTGGCACCACCTCTTCCTATAGGTTTCCTGCTCTTCATCATAACTACCCTGCATGGTCAATGAGTCCAGTTCTGGGCCACTTGTTGTTTCTGGAATGGTGACTGGATTTCTGACAGTGGAGTACCCTGGGGGAAAAACAAATCCATGTACCTACCACTGCAAGGGCAGGACAAGAGACTCCTGCCTTGGGATTAGCTCCAATATCCAAGTATCTCATGAGTTCAACCAAACTCAAGGAGAAAACATAGCTTCCCCATGACAAACCTGCACTTTGTCCTACAATATTCTACTGAATCAAAACCACTAGCAGACACTGCCACAAACCCCAGAGAGATAAAATTGTTGACATCGAGTAATAATAGCTTCTTGTAATTCACCCTTCTCCACCCACAAATAGCCAACACATCTTTTTATTTCTTAGAATGTTCTATTGTTACTACTTTGTACTATACTCACATGATGGGGAGAAAATATCAAAAGACTGCTCTCCTCAGGAGAATCACGCTGCCTTGACTCTTGACTATTCCTGGTGGTTCTAATGGTGTCAACTGGCTCTGCTGTAGTAACCCAGCCTAGAGGACAGCCTTTGACATCCATTGAAACAGGGACACCAACTGGTCTCCAGGGACTATGGGATCTCAATTTATCCATACGTCGTTATAAATTCCAGTTTCAAAATACCACTAAGAGCTAACCTTTAGGATAAATCAAGTAAAGGTTACATGTAAACAGGTTTGCCCATTCTGTGTCCCTTCTATTTTGTAAAATCTTAACTAAAATGAGTAGTGATGATGTGTTGGTAGAAACCACAGTAAGAAAGAGCCAATTGAATATCACATTAGATGTAAAAATTTTTAAATATAAAAGGGTACTTTATAACTCCAGAATATTATGCTAATGTATACTCAGTAAAATAGTTAACTGTCGGTGGGAGGAGGTGAAATAAACACAAAAACAAGCAAAATACGTGAATGGACAAATTACCATGGGGGAAAAAAGCTAAGTTATCAGAGAATCTTTCAAGACAAAGGCTCTGTTGACTTTATTATAAGTAAATAAGGTTTACCTAAAAACCTTACTCCAAAAGCTTTATAGGTAATTGCCTTTTTAATTCTAAGGAAAAAAATTCCTCTGCTATAATTATGATCTAAGAGGAGAATAATGAAAATTTGTCACGTTCTCTTTGTGAAACTGACATATCTCTGACAACAAACCTAAACAAAAGTAGCACAAAGACGGCCACAGGAAGGGCCACACCAGGAACACAGCTCTGGGGCCGAGTCCTGACAGCCACACTCAGCCCAGACAGCCTGGTGGCCCCAGGCCCGTGGCTGTGGCTGGTGCTGCCCTTGTCCCAGTTCAGCCAGTGTGTTAACAGTGACAGTCTCCACTCCACATTCAGACTTCTGGCTGCTCTGGAAATAGGAAAAGACCTGACATCACAGGGCCACTCCCTGCATAACTGGGGCTGGGCCTCCCCTGAGGTCTGGGTCACTGCCAAGGTCACTCTTCGTGTGTTATTTTTCTCACTAATCAACGACTTCCCTGTGTCCTGAGTCTGTCAAAGGTGAGAGAGGAGGAAAGAAGGAGAACAGCACACAGGATGGAAACGCTGCTTCACTCTCCGCAGCACCTGCCTGGATGGGGGAGGCTGAGGTCACGGCCTCTGATGCAGATGCAGAAGCTCTAAGTGTCACACGCTCCCTGACCCTCAGACCCACGATCTCAGGCAGGGGTGGGAGAGAGGGGAGCTCTGAATCCTCCATCCTCAGCAGTGTGGTCACATGACCCACGAAGGAAGCGTTCTTGTCTGGGTCACTGGTCACTCTACCTGGGACCCCAAAGTCTGTTCTACTCCTCTCAATCCCACACTAATGTGGCAGCATCATCTCTCCATGAGCTTCTCCATGGTCACGGTGAACATGTGGCTTTTCTGACTGTCCAGATGGAAACACTCTCCTTTGTCACCTCCTGCTCTGATCCAGTGGTCACAACAAGGACACTGCAGATGCTCCAAACAGCCCCTGGATACCACCATTCCTTGTGTTTCTCCCACCTTGTGTCACAGCCACACTGGCTGGCCCTGGATCTCTCTTGGTGGCCACTCACTGCAGGTGGACACTGATGGAGAAGCAGCTGCCAACGGGAGCCTGTAGGACCTCTCTGCCCAGGCCTGGCCTGGGAGCCGCTGGTACCTCAAGTGGCTGAGGGGGCCAGGTCCAGTCTCACTACCTCTTCTTATACAGCCCCAAGTCCCACTCACGTGATGACCTGCTCATCCATCAATCTATGAATGGAATAATCCATTCCTGATGGAGCCCTCGTGACCCAACCACCTCTGAAAGCCTCCCCCTTTCACTACTGCTGTCCCAGATGATGTTCATGTGTCAGCAGAAGCTTTAGAGGAGACATATATTCAAACCTCACACTCACCATCCTCTGTGACAGGTCTTGCTGACTGACACTTCATTCACACAATGGGACTACATGGACCAGCGCAGGCCCTGAGAGACACATCCAAACACACACACCCTCTCACCTGGGGTGACAGTCACCTTCACTTGGACACCAAGGTCAGCTCCAGTTCTCTCAATCCCACACCAGTAAGTGTCAGCATCATCTTTCCTGAGGTCTTCCATGGTCACGGTGAACATGAGATCTTTGTGACTGTCCCTGATGGACAGATGGTCTATCTTCACCTCACTCTCTGATCCAGTGGTCACAATAACAATCTCACAGCTGCCCCAATTAGCCCCTCGACACCACCACTTCCTGTAGCTTTCCCATCCAGAATCGTAATGACACTGCACGGTCAATGATCCCCAGTCTGGGCCACTCACCACTTTTGGACCACTGATGGCACTTCCAACACTGGAGTAGCCTGGAAAACACAAATACATGCACCTGTCACTTCCCAGCCACGCCCAGGGCCACAACCACCTGCCTTGGGAATAGCTCCCAAATCCAAGTATCTCATGAGTTCAATCGCAGTCAAGGAAGAAATATACCTTCCCCATGACAAACATTTTGTCCTTCAATGTCCCACTGGGTCAAGGTCAGTAGGAAAATCACTGTAGAGCTCAGCCACAGACCATAAAAGAAATAAAAATATTGACACTGAATAATAACTTCTTATAATTCACCACTCTCCCCCTCCCTATGGCCAACAAATTTTTGTATCCTTTCGAAACTACTTTTGTATTATACTCATTATACATGGTGAGTAAAAGACCCATTTCCACAGGAGAATGATGCTGTCTTGACCCTGGACTGTCCCTGGCAACTGGAAGGGTGCCCAGTGGCTCTGTTGTAGTGACCCAGCCTGGAGGACTGTCTTTGATGTCCCCTGAAACAGTGATGCTTACTGGTCTCCAGGGACTATGGGATCTTGGAGTGGCCATAAGTTGTTGTAATTTCCAGTTTTAAAATTCCTAGTAAGAGCTAACCTTTAGAATAAATCAAGTAAAGCTTAGGTACAAACAGCATCACCCATTCCATGTCCTCCTGTGCCTTGTAAGATTTTTACTAAACTCAATGGCAACCAGACTTAAAGGCAGAGAAGTAGACATGCCTCATTAGCTCTTTTTTTCTAGACAATCTGATTAAAGAAAGGCTAGACTACATGATATTTTCACCCTTTAAATCTTTGACTTGAAGGAACTCAAAACAATGGAAATCCTTTACAGACACACCAGTCACAAATCCTTTAAATTTGACTAACCCAAAGGGAGATCCATTTACAGAAATGATATATTCTGATGATTTGTGAACAGGCCTTCACAATACCTGGGATTGTTGTGGCACAAATGTGAGATGGAACTAGAAGAGCCCTGGAGCCCTTGGAGGAGCGATGGGTGCAATTCATACTGGTAGAGAGAAGGTACAGCCTCTCACATGCCAGGAGTCCCCTAGTAGTGGTTAAGAGGACAGGCTGTGCCAAAGAACTTGGGTATGAATCCTGCCTGTGTTACCTACAAGCTCTGAGAACTTGGGCCAGCTATCCTCTCTGTGCCTTTGTTTCCTGTAAGTGGGGATAGTAACAGTCTCTACCCCATGTTGTCATGTAATATTGGTTATTATTACGTTACCCCTGGACAAATGAATACTTTAAACTTCACCAGAATGTCTGGTAAAGCCAGAGTCGTCCTGGTAGGAGCTGGAGACAATTTCATCTCCGACAGAGCTACCCGGCCAGATGAGGCCTGCCAGGGACCAAAATTGGGCCACACACTCAGTTCTACTTTCTATGGCATCTAAAAGGAAGTAAGAAACTACATGGATCCCTTTGAGGAAAGATGAGTTTTCAACGTTTCATTTGTGAACTAAAAAAATCTGTACATCACAAAGGAAAGACACATTAAGGTAAACATTTAAAGAAAAAATATGTCTGAAAATTATTTAGCAGAAATAAAAATATATCTGAAAATTGTTTACAGAAAATAATATTGGAAATTGGAGAGAAAAGTTCCTTCCCAAACCTAATCTGACCACAGATAATATGAAAAACAGACTCATTACATTTTAACAAAAATGCAAACACTATATAACCAAACTTGTTGAGATGGCCAGAGCTATATTCAAAAGTAAGTTCTTGGCAAATAGTGGCAATTAGGGTTAAACATACAGTTACCACATGGCCCAAGAATTACTTTCCTAGCTATACCCAAGATTTGAAACATTATCTCCTCATAAAAAAAACATGCTCCAAAGGCTCGCAGGAGTGTTATTGACAATAAACAAAGGCAGAAAGGGCTCTAAAGTCCATGAGCAGACGGATGGAGGAAGAAAATACGACCCTTTCTGAAATATTATGTACCCGTAAAAAACAAAGAGGTTCTGATACACACTACAGTGTTGGTGAAATTGGGAACATCGTGCTCAGTGAAAGAAGCAAGACACAAAGGTCACGTGGTGTGCGATTCCACCCACATGAAATTTCCATAACAGACAAAGTCACAGACACAGGGAAGGGGACTAGTGGACGCCAAGGGCCAGAGGAGTGTGAGTGCTGTGGGGTTTCCTTCAGAGGTGATGAAAATGTTCTGAAATTAAATAGAAGTGGTGGGAATCTCAGAATGTACCACAAATCACTGGGTTATCCACATGAAAATAGGGAATTTTATGGTGTGTGAGTTATATCTCCATTTTGAGAAGAAGAAAAAAAGTATATTCTTAGCCTTAAGCATGTTTTAATTATTTTGGAAAGAAAGAAAACTATCAGAGTCTTTAACTTAGAAAAGATAACAAATAGTAACCCTAAGAAAACAAGAAGAAATCAAACATATGAGAAATTAATAATTAGAAAGTTAAAAAAAGTAACACTAATCAACCAAACCTGACTAGTTTAATGTGGGGAAAAGAGGAGGTTGGGGGGAAAGAGAGGCAACAGTGATGTGGGAAAGCTTCTGTCAAATGTAAAAAGTGAGCACAGCTGCTCCTCAGCATCAGAGAGGCTTGACCTCCCTCAGAGGGCAACTTCTTTTTTTTTTTTTTTTTTGCAGTTTTTGGCCGGGGCCAGGTTTGAACCCGCCACCTCCGGTATATGGGGCTGGTGCCTTGCTCCTCCACAGGCATCACCTCAGAGGGTAACTTCTGCAGATGATGCTCAAGTCCCTGATACAAAATGGAATCGTATTTGCATGTCACGGTGCTTTGTCACCTCCTGCTCTGATCCAGCAGTCACAACAAGGACCCTGCAGATGCTTCAAACAGCCCCTGGACACCACCATTCCCTGTGTTTCTCCCACCTGTGTCCCAGCCACATTGCCCAGCCCTGCATCTCTCTCAGAGGCCACTCACTACAGGTGGACACCAGCAGGAGCCTGCAAGGCAGCTCTGCCCATCTGACCCAGGCCTGGCCTAAAAGACCCAGACAGGCTTGTGGGGTTTGGCCACGAGTGTCCCCTCTGTCCAGATGCTGTGTAGTTTACCTGATCCACACACCCCACAGGCTGCTGGAAGACTCTGCTCATGTCCAGAGCCCCTGTGTGATCTTTCTCACTTGACCCTTGACCATGGCAAATGCATCCCCTGGCAGGCCTCACGAGGGAAGCTGCCCTTCCTCTCCACACTCGGTGCCCTGGAGGGAGCTGCTGTGAGCACTCCCCACCCTCGGCCGGCCATGCTCTCATGCCAGGCAGCCCAGACTTCCCTTCCAGGGTACTTTTCTTTGGGAGACTTTGGCCAACACTGGCCAAAGACGTCCCGGCCCAGACTTCCTTATGCAGAAGGAGAGGTGGAGCAGAAAACTTGACTGTCATCCACTCTGACTCAGTGCTCTGGACTTTTCCACTCTAGACTTCTCCTTTGCTTCTTCCCTCTTCCCACCCTGCAGCTTCATTGAAGTGTGAGAAGCTTTCCTGTGGGAGCCCCTCAAGCTGGCATGACCCCCGTGTCTGCTGGCCCTCACCCAGCTCCATAGTTCCCCAGGCCAAGAGGGGCATACCGGGAAGGCAGAGGCAAGAGGATCACTCGAGCCCAAGAGTTTGAGGATGCTGTGAGCTTTGACACTACCGCACTCTACCCAAGACGTCAGAGTCTGTCTCCAAAAAAAAAAAAAAAAGAGAGAGAGAGAGAGAGAGAGGAGGGGTGAGGGTAGCTGGCTCTTTCTCCTGTGAAGCTGCTGAGCTCCAGCCCAGGAAGTGCTGCTGCATTTCCACTTGTTCTCAGCTCAGCCTGGTGGGTGACACTCCTCGGTCCTCTGCAATTCAGCTTTCACTTACAGAACTCATCAAAAGTTCTGCTCTCACCTCTTACACCCATGGAAGACTCATTAGAAAAGCCCTCTCCTTCCCCTGAGACACAGAGCACAGCCTCCTGTACCCACACTCCTTTTAGTTGTGTTACTGAGTTAAAACTCTGTCCATGTAGACATCCTGGCTCCTCCTCCCCAACCACTACCCTGTTAACAGACACACACCACCACTCAACAGCCCTAATCCTGATGTTCTCAAGGTTGAGTGCAAACTCCTCGGCATGGGCTTCAAGACGAGGCCCTGAGCTTGTCTTTGCTGCCTCCCTGTCTTACATACCTGGCCAAGCACTCAACATCCCCACTGCCCCCTGAAGGGGAATCATTCCAGCATTCGGGGGTAAATTTAGGTGTGGCCTTCACACAGGGCTTCTCAAGCAGGGGTGATTTTGCCCCCAGCAGACATTGGGCAGTACCTGGAGACATTTCTGAGAATCAAAGGGGGAGGGACGGCCATTGGCATCTACTGGGGAGAGGCCAGAGATGCCGCTGAACACCCTACAGGGCACAGGGCAGACCCGACCCCAGCACACAGCCGAGAAGGAGCTGGCCCCAAATGTCAATGTAGGGGGAATGATTCATTCCCCAAACCCCAAGCAGAGCACCTGGTTGCTAACTTCGCCTGGACGGGGAGATGATCAGAGTGACAAGGCCACATGGGCTCCTGGGCAGTTGCTAAGCTCAGCTGAATGGTCATGGAAGTTGACAGTGATCACAACCAGAAGTCCCATGATGGATTTCCCCATGACAAGCTGCTGCAATTTTGAAAGTTCTCCAAGAAATTCCCACTAACTATGTCAGTCTACATCCACAGAGGGAGGGTCCCCAAGAGCTTTACAGGCAACCACCCTGAATCTTTCATCTGCCCCCACACACTTCAGCCACCACCAGGGAATGAGGGCTTCTTTTCCTCCTTTTAAATGCCTGACAAGTGTTCCTAGTGATTCCTTGTTTTTCTCTAGGATGCAGAAGAGGCCTTGAAGGAGGAGTAGAAAGTCATCCAACTGAGGGCAGATGAACTAGCACTGTTCACCCTTCCTCACTGAGCTTCCCTATTGGGATGCATTGAATGTTTGTGTTTCTCGAAATTCACATGTGGAAGCTCTGACCACAGGGTGACGATTTTTGGAGACGGGGCCTTTGGGCAGTAATTAGAGTGAGATGAATTGATGAGGGTGGGGCTTTCATGATGGGATTAGTGCCCTTATAAGAGACACCAGAGAGATTGCTCCCTGTCTGCCCTCTCCAAGTGTTAAATCAGGAGGCAGTGAGGAGGCAGCACCCTCCAGCTGGGAAGAGAGCCTCCACCAGGCTCCTGATCTGCTCACACCTCCATCTCAACTTTCTAGTCTCCAGGACACTGAGAAATACACAACTACCTATGGAATTCTGTTGTGGTGGCCTGAGCTGATAATACACACATGTGCCCCTTTAATCCCTATTAACTTCCACGTGAAGACAATAATCACGTGTGCATCTCCCCAGCTCACTCTCTGCACGCAAATTTCCCTGTCAGAGTTTATTCTCCTACACATTTGGGAAGTCAATGGATAGATAGGTCACTGTGGTCATTTTATTTCCCATGATGGCCTCCTTCCCTGAGTATCTCCACTCCCTAAAAATGCATCAAGAATGCCGTACACTGTACCCCATGACTGAATTATTGTACACAGATATGATTCAATAAAAAAAAAAAAAGAATGACCTTATTCATTACTTCATTTACCTAATTATGTAGAACTCCCAGGGTTGAGAAACCCTATTCTGAAAAGGAAGTATTTTGTTATTTATTTTGTTTTGGTTTTCCTCTGTTTCCACAACACCTAAGCATAGGTGTCAGATAACAAAACCTTGGCTCCTGTTTAACAGATAAAGGCACAGATGAGCGGCTAGTCCCTGTTGTTTTCCCGATTTGTCCCCATGCCCCAGGATAGACCCCCTCAGTCCCCTGCCCAGGGTCTAAAGCATCGGCTGCACTCACCTAGGAGAATGAGAAGGAGCAGAGCAGGGGACAGCCACATGGTCCTATCACTTCTCCTTGCCTTGGTGATCACAGGTCCCAGTGCCCTTCAGGCACTTGAAGCCAAGCTCAGAAGAGAATCCCCCAAACTTGCTTCAGTCTCTTTTGAGCCTTTCTTTCACTCATCTCCTATTATATATGCAGCTATTTCTTAATTTTACATGTTCGAGAAAAGGGGTGTCATTTTGGGGAAAGAATGAATCACCACGTGTCATGCAACCTGTGACAAAACTTTTTTGCATGTAGGAAAGAAGAAGGACCCAGGCCTGGTCACATTTGCATGCGGAGCACCTCCAGATCCCAGGGGGAGTCCAGGAATTGAGACGTGTGGCCTGCTCCCAGCAGGAGAGGACGAGGCTGCAATGCAGAGAGTGGGGAGGAGGCCCAGTGATGGAGACATGTTCGTGTGCACTTTGGGATGAAGGCAGCACGCAGGGCTCACACCGCCTCACAGCTGAGTCCTCCCCTGCCTGAGACTCTTTCCAGGTGGACCCACAGCAGATTTTTTTTATGGCGTCATAGTATTATAAGATACCTACATATCATTTTGATATGAGGACAATTAATGACACGGTGAAGGTGAGGGAAAGGGAGAATAAAGAGAGAAAGAATGAGGGAGGGGTGGGGAAAGGAAGAGCAGAGAGAGGGAAGCAGCAAGGTGGGTGGGGTCTCGGTGTGTGCCACACCTTTTGGGGGCAAAACACAATTGTAAAAGGGACTTTACCTAACAAATGCAATCAGTGTAACCTGGTTTCTTGTACCCTCAATGAATCCCCAACAAGTGAAAAAAAAGGGGGGGGGGGATGGCGCCTGTGGCTCAGTGAGTAGGGTGCCGGCCCCATAAGCCGGAGTTGGCGGGTTCAAACCCATCCCTGGCCAAAAACTGCAAAAAAAACAAAACAAAAAAAACCTGTTTCTTGGCTCGGCGCCTGTGGCTCAACGGGCTAAGGCGCCAGCCACGTACACCTGAGCTGGCGGGTTCGAATCCAGCCTGGGCCCGCCAAACAACAATGACGGCTGCAACCAAAAAATGGCCGGGCGTTGTGGCGGGCGCCTG
>CAUYRH010169019.1:0-10188 GCA_963574655.1 Perodicticus potto
AGTTTTTTCTAATCTCTGAGAAGGGAATAAGAACTCTTCCCCAGAGCAGAAAGAGGGAAGGAGAGGCGGGGGTGGGGTCTTAGTGTGTGCCACACCTTTTGGGGGCAAAACATGATTGTAAGAGGGACTTTACCTAACAAATTCAATCAGTGTAATCTGGTTTCTTGTACCCTCGATGAATCCCCAACAATAAAAAAAAAAAAAGAACTCTTCTCCAAGAACAGCGCTCCCAATTATTTGTAATACCACCATCCCCCACTCAGCATATATCCAGAGTAAATTCTATTTTAACATATCCCACTTTTTACATAAAGTTATTGATTCAGCTAAAATTTGCAATTATCAAATAGAAAATTTACAACTCACAATTTGCACTTTTGCTGTTTACATTTTGAAATCAAATAAAAATTTCACGTAATCCCATAGAATGACAGCATTAAAGTAGTTCAAGTTCTGTTTCTTCATCCTTTTAATAATCATTATGTTGTCATTGTTCATTTCAAATCTATTGTTTACACAAACCCAAGAGTACTCCACCAGGAGTTAGAGACATGAATTGCTCACCAAGCCTGAATAACTTTGAAACATTGTGAACTTACTGTCCAAATAAATGTGTGGAACAGTCCAACAAGGTTGTACATTGACTAAAGGCCATGTAAGTTGGTCTGCTTTCCATATCACCACACACCAGCAATCAGCAATTCCAAACCATATCAGTGATAACCTACTTCTCCTAAAAACAAAAACAAAAATCTTTTATTGATTTAAACCCTAAACAATTGTTATGGTTACTGTTGTATGTGTTAATATACACATACTACAAATTAACTTGTTTTAATTTTATACTTCTTAACAACTAAATATTATACTTTACAAGGAAGTTAACTTGGAGACTACCCAATTGCACAGCTGAATCTTTGTTTTTGCTTAGATAGGGACAGGAGGAAGGAAAATGGCCCTTCAGGACAAGTGATAGAGAAAAGAAGCTTGCATTTACACAGAGAACAACAGATTCAGACTTTGAGGTCTTCCAGCTGGACAGGAAGCTGTCTCTGTGGGACTGCCACCCTGGCCCTGCTTCTCTCCTGTGGGGTCACAAGAGAGAAAATTAAGCCTCTTGCCCAGGACAGCCCTTCACATGTTGGAAAAGAGCTTATTACAGGTTGAATTTTGTCTCTCCAAAAGACATGTTGAAGTCCTCGCCCTGATACCTACGAATATGACCTTATTTGGAAATAGGGTCATATTTGCAGCTGAGCAAGTAGATCCTACTCCAGTACAACCACTGTCCTTATAAAAAGGGAAAGGGCACAGAAACATGCACACACCAGAACATTCACATGCAGATGAAAGCAGGAATTGGGGTGATTCCCCTGCAAGCCAAAGAACACCAGAGATTGCCCCAACTCACCAGAAGCAAGGGAAGAGGCATGCAACAGAGTCTCTGCCTCGCAGCCCTCAGAACCAACTCTGATGACATCTTGATCTTGGACTTCTATCCTCCAGAAGTGTGACACAATAAAGGCCTATTGTATATGCCACCCAGCGTATGTCACTTCGTTGCTAAGCTGAGACAGGACTCTTAAGTCACTTTCTCCCCACCCCACCAGCTCTTCCCCAACTGGAACTCCCACCTCGCCTGTTGGAGTCTCTTCTCCCTGAGGTTCTGTTTCTCCCGACACTCACAGTTAAACACAATTCCCCTGATAGAAGTTGGGCCCCAAATCAGGCAGATTCTTCCTTCCACCCTCACCTCATTTTTCATATTGTTACATTTACTTCATCATTCTGTTTGGTCAAAATACTTTTTGTATCTTGTAATATTTTCTAAAATAGCAGCTCTCTTGACTGGCTTCAAATCATCCTAAAATATAATTAAGTATGCTTTCTAGGCTGTCATACAAGTTATTGTTTATACCATTAAGCAGACCAGGGTCAAGGTCAGAGCCTGGGGCACAACATCAGAAACCACCCTTGGGGATGACAGCTGTTCCCCTAAGTAGCACACTTTACATGTTAGCCTGTACCTTGGAGCTTTTATTTCTATAAATATTATCCCATCTTGACCATAGTTAGAGCAAGTGTTTTATAAAAACACATGTAGTAGTAATTCAATGTTTCTCCTGTTTTTACTGGTATTTAATTTATTTACTATTGGCTGGAGTATTGCCTATTCCTGTTTCTCTCATTTATTCACAGTTGGCCCAACCTCACCAGATGGTTCCACATCCAGAAATTAAGTCTACATTGGGGGGAAAATCCTCTTCTTTAGGTGTATCTACACATATTCAGAAAGTCCAGGGTGGTCATCCAAGTGTTGTACCCCAGGGTCTGACCTTGCTCCCTGGTGTTGGGGACCTAGGCGCCTTCTGTTTTGTCCTACCTCCTGCAGGGCTTCCCTTCTCAGCATCTCCTTGTCGTGAGGACGGGGCCAGCCATCGTGTTTGCATCCGGGGAGTAGAAAGGAGGAAGGAGGACGAAGGACGCACCGTCTCTCTCACATACCGTTTCTGCTCTGTCCCGCTGACCATAACTAGACACGCTGCCTTTTTCATATGGGCTTTGAGCACAGGCTGCTGAAAGTGCTGAAAATGTTCATTGAGAAAGTTATTCTGGAAAAATCTTAAACAGGCTTAGAGACTAGGCCATGTGTAGGAAGTTTGGGGCTTGTAACTTAGGATTCTTTTTCTAAGAGGAGTGGAGAATTTATTTGTAAAGTAAGTGTATTAGTTGGAATTAAGTTCAGCTGTGACAGAAAACCCCAAAGTACCAGCGGTTTGGTTCTATTTCCCATTTCTGAATGTATTAAGTGACAGTAACGCCTACTGCTGACTGAGGCCTGCCGTGTGCCAGGCAGGGCGCTGGATACTTTACACTTCATCTTCACCAGGCCTGATGAAGGAGGACCCCACTTTGTAGGGGAGGAGACTACAGCTCAGAGAGGAGAGCTAACTTGTCCCAGGTGGCACAGATCCTTTCCACTCTGCTGACTGCCCCTCAGGGGATGACAAGTGCCATCCTCACATCTGTCCCATCAGCACTGAGCAGGGAAGGATGTGACTTAGCTACTATCCAGGTGACAAAGCATGTTTTCCCAGACTGGCTTTCAGAACATGTGTGTTAATGAATGAAAACCCACACTGAAATGTTTTCATACTCATCACCCCACACTACTCTTCCTGTTAATTTTTTAAGTACCACAGAGCAACATATTTTGGTTATGCTTCTGGTTCACCAAGTTCACTATAAATCAGAAATAAGATACAAACTGAGGCCAAGGACATCTGAGTCAAGACCCCACGGAATGACAAGTCTCCAGGCCTCCCAGCTAAGTCCCCTCTTCCTCCACAAGCACCAAGTGTTGGCCAAAACAACCAAACTCATGACTCCGAATCTAGTGTGAGGCGTTCTCTGGGTTCTTTCTCCAAGAACTACACTACAGGATGACGAAGGACGTGGGCAGTAAAAAAAGCTTTCCAGGTGGGGGCACTTGGTGGCTCACAGACTAACAACCTCACCCGTGATACCCCTTTACTTGAGTAGTAACAGCTGCATTCCACATAGAGCTGTCAAGGTCAGGGATGCGGAGCAATTTTTTTCATGTCACACAGCCTAAAAAATAACAACGCAAACGCAGGACTTCTGCCTCTGGGAACCAAGCTTATTCTTGTTCCTGGAAGTCCCTCCTCAGGGTCTCACTTCTTCCCATTTCCCTGCTGTCTGGACTGGCAAAAGTAATTGTCTGGCAATCCCAGAGCTAAGGCCCCTGTACTGCTGGGGTGTTTGCAGGCCAGTGGCACTGGAGACAAGAGGGAGAGGAGAGAGAGGCAGAGACAGAATGAGCGGACAGTCCCCTTTCTGGGCAGGCAGGTGAAGACTTGGCTTCAAGAAACTTTGATACGGCGCCAAGACCTGACACGGGAAGAAACCACAAACAAGGAGGAAACATACATCCCTCTGGGTCATATCATGAGTGGGCACAGAGTAAGGGGCCCTTCCATGGGGTGAGAATAGGAGCTGAAGCCACCCACTGGTGAGGGGATGGCGAGGAGACCGGCCAGGAAGGAGCAGGGGCAGTCAGGATAGGCACCCTCAGCCCCCAAGGGTCCAATGTCCAATGTCCAGCCCCAATGTCCATTTCTTTCAAATGCTCAAAGACTGAGCGATTGAATTCTGTGTCGCAGAGTTTGGGAGCTTTTCCCTGTTCTCTGTCTCACAGTGCCAGGACAGCCCCAGAGCTCTCCTGCTTCTCTGCAGCTCAGTGGAGTGGTAATCACATATATGAGTAAAATGTAGAAAAATCAAGGTTTATAAGCTTACTCTAACCTTTTGAAATGTGCAAAGGAGCCAGGGTCAGTTGGTGAACTCCACATTGACTCTTGAAAGCCAGGAACCATCCTTTTCTCTCTCCTTTATGAGTCTTGGGAAAGTGTCCAGGTTTTGAGATACATCATCACTTATAGGGCTTCTTTAAACTGGTGTGGAGAGAACATTGAGCCCAACAGTAACCTTCGTGTCCCCAGGTGTGGGATGGTGAAGCAGGTGCCAGACTGAGACCAGCACAGCTGTAGATGCGGAGCTGACCCAGGTTGCTCGCCTAACCTTTTCTGAAATTGCTGATCCTGGCGTAGGCATTTCTTATCTCAGCAGCTCTCGGAAATATGTACCTGTGTTCACGTAGTATCTTAAAAATGTGATGTCATCTAAGTTTGAAATATATTGAAATAATACATTCAAAGACCAATGCAGAAAACGGAGTTAACTCTTACATGTGGTTTTACTTACACGAGGAGAACCAATCAACAGTGCTGACCAAAGAGTCAAAAGAAAAAAAGCTTTTGCCTCATTGACAGAAAAAAAACTGCAGGGACCAAGGTGCTTTGAACTTCATACAGGAAATGAATAGATATGTGTCATATGTGCAAATACTTCCTTATGTAAAATATTGAGCTCTATAAAAATGCAAATACCTTTGTGTTGAAAATATCATTTTGCTGAGCTGCCAGACTAGGGTTTTGTATGTAAAACAGCCTGCATCAGGTTAAGTCTCAAAACAATTTAAGTCTTAAAAACAATATTGAACCTGTACAACTTCATATTCTAATACAGTGGGGCAAAAAAGCCTACCTGTAAGCCATATTCACCCTTGGATTTTTTTCCTGGAGATTGTAATACACATATCATTGGAAAGATAAGAAATAGGAGTGTATTTTTTGTTAATTTAATTTTATTGTTGTTTGTTTTGAGTGTGTTAAAGGTTTTCATCTTCTAAGCAATTCAAAGCTGCAAATTCGTTCACCCTCACCCTTCTAGTTGGTGATAGGCCTTGTCTTTTTTTAAATTTCAAATTAATAAAAGGGTACAAATGTTTAGGTTACATGGTTTTCAATTCTAAGTTAAAGTTTAAGTTGTAGTTGGGCCCTTCACCCAAGGGGCGTGCTGAGCACCCACACACTGTGCACACCAGGTGAGATCCTGCCAGTTGTCCTCTCCCCTCCCTCCAATTGCCCTTCCTCCTCCACACTCCTTCCCTCCTCTTCCCTCCCCCTTACTAAACTATACTTGTGTTTTTCATTTGTGTGGGCGTACAGCTGTTTATGTATTGGTTTCATATTAGTATTAAGTACATTGGATTTCTTTTTCCATTCTTGAGATACTTTACTAAGAAGAATGTGTTTCAACTCCACCCAGGTAAACACAGAAGATGTAAAGTCTCCACCTTTTCTTATGGCTGAATAGTATTCCATGGTAGACATACACCACTGTTTGTTAATCCATTCATGGCTTCATGGGCATTTGGGTTGTGTCCGTGATTTGGCAATTGTGAATTGAGCTGCAATAAACATTCTGGTGCAAACGTCCCTGTGGTAAAATGATTTTTGTTCTTCTGGGTAGATACCTAGTATGAAATTGTGGGATGAAGTGGAGGGTCGACTTTTAGTTTCTTCAGAGTTCTCCATAATTCTTTCTGTAAAGATATTAGTTTGCAGTCTCACCAGCAGTGTGAAAGTATTCCCCTCTCTCCACATCCACATCAGCATCCGCAGATTTAGGACTTTGTGATGTGGGCTAATCTTACTGGAGTTAGGTGATATCTCAGGGTGGTTTTGATTTAGACATTGTCTTATAAAAAGAGATTAGGGCAGTGCCTGTGTCTCAGTGAGTAGGGCGCCAGCCCCATATACCTAGGGTGGCGGGTTCAAACCCAGCCCCGGCCAAACTGCAACAACAAAAAATAGCCTGGCGTTGTCGGGGGCGCCTATAGTCCCAGCTACTAGGGAGGCTGAGGCAAGAGAATTGCCCAAGCCCAAAGCTGGAGGTTGCTGTGAGCTGTGACGCCACGGCACTCTACCAAGGGCTCCAGGCCTCCAATCCACAGAGAGGGTCCACTCAGGACAGCTAAAAATAAATAAATAGATAAATAAATAAAGAGATCAATAGTGTTACCAATTGTCCATTTCTGGCACAAAGGCAGAAATGAAGCCAGGGCTTCTGGCTTTGGGTTCAGCATACGGCCTACAGCTTCTTGTCAGTTCAACAGAGGTAAGTGGATATAGACGCTGTTGTTTTAGTAACTGTTTCAAAGCATCACAGAGTAAAAAGGCACACTTATCCACGCATGCTTAGGGATGAGCACCCAGACTTTGAGACCCCTCTCAGCCTTGCAGTGCAGTTTTGAACTAGAAAGAAGTTACTACAACTTAGTTGCCAATGTATTTCACAGCACTATACAACTTTCTAGAATAATGCTGCCCAAAAGAACTTTCTGCAATGATAGAAAGGGGACTAGGATGAGGCGAGGACGGCTGAAAAACTGAATATTTAATTTTTTTAATTTAGCTAATTTAAATTTAAATTGTAATAACTGCACTCACCTAGTGGCCTCCATATTGGATAGTAAAGTTCTGGAAGAACCAGCTCTGTACTTTTATTTTTCCTTGGTTTCTCTGTCTCTTTGTCAAAGCGCAAAAATGGGAGTAGCGATATACAGCAAGAGCCCTTGTTCTCCCCTCTCTTGGCCCCACACTCCCCCCTACCTTTTCCACATTTCCCCTCCCACTCAACTTCTTTAGATTTTCTAGGACCAAATATTATTTCTAATAACAGAGCTTTCTCATTCCCGTTATAATCACAAATCCCTCTGGGGAGAAAGTCTTATAGTGCAACAAACGGCCTATCCATAGATTTCAGAAAATTACTTTTTAAAAACTCTTCGGAGTGGACTATACAGGGAAATTAAATAAGTATCAGGTTGGCTTGAGTAAGTTATCACATATGCCCCATGAGCTTCAGGGCATGTTTTGAGAAAGCTTTTTTCACTGGTTCCAAATAACAGACAAATTGTTAATATAATGAGTGATCGAAGGAAGGGCCGGTGCAGCCTTCAGAGCAGGAAGCCCGCTGCAGGGAGGAGAATATTAATCAAGTTTTCATGGGAGCAGGGCACGACCAGAAGTAAAACAAGCTGCTCCTTCATGTATAAGGCAGCTCCTGGGTAAGCTCCTGCAGCATTTCCCCAACTTTTCTGTGTGCACACTACCAGGAGGATTGTGTTAAAATGCAGATTCCCATCTAGCGTGGTGAGATTCCCATCTCAGGGTGGTGCTGAGATAGCATCAGCAGTGAGGCTCCAGGCCTCCAATCCACAGAGAGGGTCCACTCAGGACAGCCACATCTGGCAGCTGACTGCCCACCACCGTGACTCCCAGGCCCCCCACTGCCTGCCAAAAGCTGGGTTCTCTCGAAATGAGTGCCTTGGAGCCTACGTCCTTCTAAGAATTCAGCCCTGCTTTATAAACCCACCTGTTGCAACCAGCAATCAACAGAGGGAAGTTGCCAGAACCTATCCAAACTTAAAGCATGGAACCTCTGGAAGACTAAATTTGGGAAATATATGTATAATTTTCCTATATTTCTCACATGGGCAAGAAACCTGGTCTCTATCCATGATGCAGCCTTTTCCTAACTCCCCACAATAAGCTGGTCAACCTCAGCTTCACATCTCTCAACCTGTCAGCATCTCGCTTACCACTGCCACTGCTGCTGGGTTCCAAGGCTTTGCTGCTCTCCGCTCACCCGTACGCAGTCCTTTGCCCATGCCACCCACATCTCCTTACACCTCTGCAGAAAACTCTTCTTGTTCTCTAAGCAGTTTCCCACCATTATTTTCTCAGTCCTTAATCTTGGCATTGGCAGGAGTGGTTTGGTTCCAAATAACAGAAGCCGACACAAGTTACCTGATATGCAGGGAGTCTGGCAGGGACCAAGAGTGATCTGCAGCTAGTTTTCAAGAAGATCCCAAAAGCAGGACTGAAGCCACCAGAACCCTCCCCAGGTCTCATCTCTGGGGACTACTTTCTTGGTTCTCCATCCCCATGATGAAACATGGCAGTCCTTCCGCCCCTGGGTTTACACATTCATAAAGCTACTAGTGGAGACTCAATTGCTCAATGCTTTGTTTCAACTTCAGGTTCCCAATAGATAAGATTTTATTTGGTCAGTTTGTATCAACTATGGCACAATCAAGAGGCAGAGGCCCGGGACCTGGCGTCCACCACCTCTCAATATATAACCCCCTTGGCTCCAACCCCTCCTGCATGTCCACCCCACTCCCCAACATGGACCATTACTGGGCTCCCCACCAGGATTCTGTTGCAAGTAACAGAAATCAATTCTGACCAGTTTCTGGAGAAAGGGAGTTTATAGCTCACACCTTCTCAGGGAGGCCCAGAGAAACAGGTATGGTGTCTACATTACCTGGAACATTCAAGAGACATCCTGCAGAATCAGTTCTGCACCCACGGGGTAGACACCATGCAGCTCACCTCACCCCACCTCTGCCAGCCATTCCTCGGGTGGCTCCTGCTGAGCTGGAAAGAGTGGATCCCACACAGACTGTGCTTCTTTTCATCCACATCCAGCAACATCTGACAGGGGAATTCTTACTGCCAGGAAGGCTGAAAGAACTAGCTTTCAACTTCTACAGTAGAAAGCAAGGAAAAGACTCCCCAAACACAGGAAGAGACTTACCTACCATGAGGCCGGAAAAAAAAAAAGAGTGAGACTCTAAAAACAGAGTGTCCCCTTGGGCCCTGCGACCCTGCCTCTATAGACCACCCATCCCTAGAGACCCGCTGTGGCTGCCCACATTTTCCATCCTTTTCTTACCCTCACCTGAAATAAGCTTCTCTCCTCTCTTGCTGGTAAAAGCCGACTTGTCCTTGGGGACAACAAAGCAACCCCAAATGTGCCGTCTCCCCCACCCCCCTGTCCAGTCTGCAGCACCCACCTTTGTGTCCCATGGCCTCAATCCTGAGCTCTACCATGTGACTCGCTATACAAGATTGTCCCATGTTCCCACACTGAACTCCCCTTCCTACCTGCTGACCATCCTGATTTCAAGTCATAGAATCTTATTGGGAGGGCCCAGAGAATACTCCTTCACCATTCCTCCGCTTTCTAACAGAAAGAATTTTTCCTGAATTCTCCTAGCCTCCTGCCCAGAGGTAGGGGGCCAACCTGAGTGGTGGGTAACAGCCTAAAGTCCTAAAGTTAGGGAATAGGCCTCTTTCCCCTTTTCCTCACACCCTGGACCAGAGGGAGGCAGCATCCTGGGTGAATTGGTCTGCTCTGCAAACTCACACCGGCCCATGGGCTGAGGCAGGGTAGGGTGGGAGCTGAGGGGGAGTTGGGGGGCCTTGGGAGGCCACTACTAGCCCAATCCAAGCCCCAGGCTCCAATCTGTTACTACAATAATAATGTTGATTTCTTTTATCTGTTTCTTCTTATTTCTTCACCTCTTTTAATTCCTTAGGTAGGGAAGAAATTGATATAATTTGCCCTTTTTTCTTTTTTTTTTTTTTGAGACAGAGTCTCACTATGTCGCCCTGGGTAGAGTGCCGTGGTGTTACAGCTCACAGCAACCTCAAACTCTTGGGTTTAAGCGATTCTCTTGCCTCAGCCTCCCAAATAGCTGGGACTACAGGTGCCTGCCACAATACCCAGCAATTTTTTATTGCAGTTGTCATTGTTTAGCTGGCCTGGGCTGGGTTCAAACCTGCCAGCCTCAGTGTATGTGGCTGGCACAGTAATTAATCTCCATCTCTTAAGGCAAGACAATAGAGCACTTGCACCTCTGTTTTGTGACGATTAAATCAGTGTTTGGGGGTGGTTAGCATCCCACTGCTA
>CAUYRH010169026.1:0-15382 GCA_963574655.1 Perodicticus potto
CACAAATGTTTGCACACAATAAATGAGAAAATCCCATGAAGGTTATGTCGAACAGTTGGATGAAAATATTTCAGATTGTATATGAAGCCCGCACACTGTACCCCATGATTGCACTAATGTACACAGCTATGATTTAATAAAAATTTTTTTATTCCAGTTTTATTTACATATAATTGGCAAATAAAAATAGTATATATTTTAGATATAGTACATATTTTAAAAAATACTATGTATTTTAGAACATGATGTTTTAATATATGTATACATTGTAAAATGATTACCATAATCAAGCTAATTAACACATCCCTCACCTAGGGATGTGATGAGAAAATTTAAGATGTACTTTTTTGTGTGTGTGTGATGAGAAAATTTAAGATGTACTCTTCTAGCAAATTTCAATTATACAATGCAGTATTATTTTTTTTGCAGTAATAGCTTTATTGAGATATTATTCACATGCCATATAATTCACCCATTTAAAGTGTATAGTTCAACGATTCTTAGTACATTCATTGGGTTGTGCAGCCATCACCATAGTTAATTTTAGAACATGGGGCTATAGTTAATAATACTGCATGGAAACAGTCAGTGCAGTATTAGTAACTATAGACCCATGCTGTGTATTAGAATTCTAGAACCTATTTATTCTGCAAAACTGAAATTTTGTACCTTTGACCAATATCTCACCTTTACCCCCAACCTCCAGCCTCTGGCAACCACCATTCTGTTTTCTGCTTTTATGAGTTCGACTTCTTCAGATTCCACGTGTAAATGAAATAATGCAGTATTGGTTTTTCCGATCTTGGTTTATTTCACTTAACATAGTGGCCTCCACGTTCATCTGTGCTGTCAGAATGACAGAATTTCCTTCTTCATTGAAGCTAAATGATATTCCTTTTCATGTGACATATATGTTTCTTTATGCATTCATCCGTAGATTAGACACAGGTTAATTTCATGTCTTGCCTACTATGAGTAATGCTTCAGTGTACATGGAAGTGTAAATATCTTTTCACAATGCTGATTTCATTTCCTTTGAACATATACCCAGTAGTGGCAGTTCAATTTATAATTTTTTTAAGAACCTCCATACTGTTTTTCTCTACTGCTTGTACTACCACCAGTGCATAAGGATTCCCTTTGCTCCACACCCTCTCCAACACTTGTTATATTTAGACTTTTTGATACTAGCCATCCTAACAGGTTGAGGTGATATCTCATGGTGGCTTTGATTTGCATTTCTCAGATGGTTAGTAAAGTTGAGTCCTTTTTCATGTACCTGTTGGCCACTTCTATGTCTTCTTTAGAAAAATGTCTATGTGCATTTGTCTACAAAACCCTATTCTTATTTTTGTACTCTCTTTTATTTTGGGAAAAAAGTTAGAGGTAATCTGTGCTGTGTTGTAGAGACCAAAATCCAAGAGAAACTGCTGAAATAATCCTAGTAATTTTTGGTCATTTCCACCAGCGTGAAAAACAATACATCTAATATTAAGCTTACATGCACATATAATATAGTTAAAATTGTAATTAGAAAAAAAAGTAAAACATGATAGCCAATGTTATTTTTCTAGAAGTAATAGGATAACGTAATTCAATATCTCTTGAAACTAATTTGTGACTTTTCATGAGGTTATCCTTTACCTTCCCACTTAAACTTTGAACACATTGAGTTACTGGTGTTTAACTTTTGTGTCTCATGCAATACTTAATGTAAAAAGTCTTCAATTTTTTTTTATTTTGTTGAAGGATTTTTTGGACTATGAATGAAGTAATTTGGACATCTCAGCTACCAACTGACTCACTCAGTGTTCCAGAAATTCTGTTTCCTATAAAAGAATTTATATTCTCCTGAGATTTTCTTTAAGCCCATAAAAATATCCCAAACTCCATCATAAAGTATTTGCATTTAATATGCCTCTGCCAAGAGCTCTCATCCTATCCATCTCCATCTGCTTAGCTCCCTCACTATTATTATACCTGATGAATGTCTCCTCTAGGAAACCTTCACTGACCATCATATCTAAAATATTACTCATCACATCCTGAGTGATGGCCCTGCTTTACTTTTCTTCTGATCACCGACAACTCCTTAAGGACATATGTTCATGTGTATGTGTGTACATAGCACATATCTGTGCATCACATATACACAGAAATACTTAATTTGTCATTTATCTCTCCCACTAGAATGTAAGCTCCTTGATAGCAGCAACAGCTTTTGATGATCACTTTATTCCTGGTGTACAGAAGAAAGACACTTAGGAGATTTTCTATTACTATGTGTAGAGTGAATGAATTACATGAAATAAGAAGTGGATGATACACTTCATTACCAGAAGCTTCATCAAGACTCTTGGTAATATGGGACACATCTATTTTTAGTGATAAGTCAAGCTAACTCCTCTGAAAAAGCCCCTGTTACAAATCTCTGAGATATGCTGGATAAATTCAATTACATACCTGAGCTCTCAGGAAGCTAAGGGAAATCCTCAGGAGCCATAGAAATACGAAGAGGAACCTAGACACCAAGTGATAAGATAAAGCTGAAACTACCTCTACTTGGGGCATTCTTTTTTTTAAAATTCAGATTAATATGAGGGTACATAAGATTAGGTTACATTGTTTGTAAAGTTCCAGTTGTAGATCAGCCCTTCACCCAGGAGGTGTGTCATATCCCCCTACTTTGTACCAGTTAGGTAGGAACTTACCAAGCCCCCTTTCTCCTTCCCCCTTCTTGAATTTAATTGTGTTTTTCTCCTGTGTGGGCCTATGGTTGATCTACTAGTTTTAACATAGTATTGAGTACATAGGATGCTTGATTTTTCCTTCTTGAGATACTTTACTTACCAGAGTGTTCTCTTATCCAAGAGACTTATGCCATCACAGCAGTTCTCATACAAAGATTCCCTGAACTGAAGCTCAGAATTCAAAATCACACAGCAGTAGCAGAAACAAGGTATCCTATGCAAAAGTGGCAGGGGGAGATAAAAGGACAGATTTGAATGATCAAGAAATTTAATATCAGCTCAGCACTGTGGCTCCAGTGGTTAGGGCGCCAGCCACATACACCAGAGCTGGCAGGTTGAATTCAGCCCAGGCCTGCCAAACAGCGATGACAGCTGCAACCAAAAAATGGCCGGGCGTTGTGGCAGGCACCTGTAGTCCCAGCTACTTGGGAGGCAGAGGCAGGAGACTTGCTTGAGCCCAGAAGTTGGAGATTGCTGTAAGCTGTGATGCCACGGCACTCTACCCAGGGCAACAGCTTGAGGCTCTGTCTCAAAAAAAAAAAAAAAAATTAAAAAAAATTAACTATCAAAATTAACAGATGAAAATGACAAAATAAGTATGTATAAAATGTTTAAAGAGATAAAACTGAGAACAATACAAAGATGATTATCACATATGGTAAATACAACATAAAACATAAAGATATACAAAATATTCTATATTGTTTAGGGACGTGGCAATATGGAAATAATAAAATGAAAAATATTCAATGCTTACATTGAATTAAAGATAATGATACCTCTGTGAAAGAGTGGCGGTAGGGGGAAGAGAGTAATATAATCTCAGGTAATATCTTGATAGAGGAAATTTTTTATTGTTTGGGATTCATTGAGGGTACAAAGAATTAGGTCACACTGATTGCATTTGTTAGATAAAGTCCCTCTTATAATTGTGTCCCACCCCTAAGAGGTGTGCCATACACCATGACCCCCCCTTCCTCATCTCCTCTCCCCATTTGCTCATTCCCCTACCCCCCCACCTTGTATTAGCTCATCTACCGCCTTCATATTAGAATAGAGTACATTGGATTCTTGCTTCTCCATTCTTGTGATGCTTTACCAAGAAGAAGGCATTCCACCTCCATCCAGGTTAATACAAAAGATGTAAAGTCTCCATCTTTTGTGGTGGCTGAATGGTATTCCATGGTATGCATATATCACAGCTTGTTAATCCATTCCTGGGTTGGTGGGCATTTAGGCTGTTTTCAGAATTTTTTTTTTTTTTTTTTGGAGACAGAGCCTCAAGCTGTCACCCTGAGTAGAGTGCTGTGGCATCACAACTCATAGCAACCTCCAACTCCTGGGCTCAAGCGATTCTCCTGCCTCTACTTCCCAAATAGCTGGGACTACAGGGGCCCACCACAACGCCCAGCTATTTTTTGGTTGCAGCCATCATTGTTGTTTAGCTAGATTTGAACTCACCAGCTCTGGTGTATGTGGCTGGCGCCTTAGCCACTTGAGCCACAGGCACCAAGCCTATTTCCAGATTTTGAAGATTTAACTGTGATAAACAGTCTAGTACAAATGTCCTAAGGATAAAAGGATTTTTTTTCTGGGTAGATGCCTAGTAATGAGATTACAGGGTCAAATGGAAGGATTAATTTGAGTTCTTTTAAGGATTCTCCATAGTTCCTTCCAAAAAGGTTGTATTAGTTTGTAGTCCCTTCAGAAGTGTAAGTGTTCCCTTCCTTCCACATCCATGACAGCATCTGCAGCTTTGAGACTTTGTAATGTGGGCCATTCTCACTGGGGTTCGGTAATATGTCAGGGTTTTGATTTCCATTTCTCTGATATTAGGGATGATGAGCATTTTTTCATATGTTTGTTAGCCATTCATCTGTCTTCTTTAGAAAAGATTCTGTTCATGTCTCTTGCCCAGTGATAGAAGGGATTGTTGAGTCTTATTTTGTTGATTAATTTGAGTTCTCTGTAGATACTAGCTATCAAGTTTTTGTCCAATTCAAAATATGCAAATATTGACATTTAGAAATGAATAGAAAACCATGAGAAGAAAATAACCTCTTAAAGCCACCTGATCTTTGATAAACCAAACAAGAACATACATTGAAGAAAAGAATCCCTATTCAATAAGTGACGCTGGGAGAACTGGATAACCACATGTAAAAGACTGAAACTGGACCCACACCTCTCACCACTTACAAAAATTGATTCCAGATGGATAAAAGATTTAAATCTAAAGCATGAAACAATAAAAATACTCCAAGAAAGTGTAGGGAAAACACTTGAAGATATAGACCTGGGGAAAGATTTTATGAAGAAAGACTTCCATGGCAAATGGGACTTAAACTGTACAGCTAAAGAAACAACAACCAAAGCAAACAGACTACCTTCAGAATGGGAAAAGATATTTGCATATTATGAATCGCCATGAAAATTTTAGAATAGTATTAGAGGATCCTTACTCTTCTTTCAGGACTCATTTCATATATAAGATTAAAGTAACCTCATTTCAGATCTCTGGACATTCTGGGACTCAATACAGTTTTTAAAATACTCTCTTAAAAATTTTTCTGCTATGGAAGATAAAATCATGGAGTAAAAATAAGAATAACAGACTATGATGAAATGAGAATATGTAAAAACCATGACATTGTGCTCTGTGTGTCCGTTTGTGTGTTTACCTTTACTGAAATAATAAACACAAAACAGCAATAAATTAAATCACAGTGACATGTACCCAAAATAAATGAATATTTATTTACACTGTAAATTTAGTTTGTTATTCTGTACCATAAAAAATGATTTGTTTTCTCCGGGTGAGAGGAATACTGGAAGTAAAGAGAGAGATTGGTGAGATAATTAAGGAAGAAGTGTTTTTAGAGAGAAAGTCTCTTGAATGTTATCGCAATCAGGATGATGAAAATATCTCCGATTGTATCTGAAGCCCGCACACTGTACCCCAAGATTGAATTATTGTACCCAGCTATGATTCAATAAAAAAAAAAAAAGAAAAGAAAAAAATCCCCAATTTTGATTAAAACCTTTCTCATAATTTTTCTCCTTGTAGCAATTGAAATGAAATACCAAATTCTATACATTTTTATCCCAGGATAAAGTTACTCAATTAGAAGTCTTTTTTTGGGGGGGGGGTCTTTTTTCTTTTTTTATTAAATCATAGCTATGTACATTAATGCAATCATGGGGTACAATGTACTGGTTTTATATACAATTAGAAATTTTTTTATCAAACTGGTTAACATAGCCTTCACGGCAATTTCTTAGTTATTGTGTTAAGACATTTATATTCTATACCTTGTAAATTTCACATGTACCCTTGTAAGATTCACCGTCAGTGTAGTCCCACCAATTAAAAGCCTTAAGCGAAGCGCCCCATGCAGAACTCTTTTCTACTTGCGGGGCTCGCGCGCTCACCTGCCCACCAGCCCGCGCGCGCCAACCTATCCGCCCGCCTAAGCGTTCACCTACCAGCCCTCCCGCCCGCTCACCTGCCCGTCTGCCCGCGCGCCATACCTACCAGCCCGCCTGCCCACCCGCGCGCCCACCTATCCACCCACCCGCGCGCTCACCTGCCCGCCCGCCCGCCCGCGCGCCATACCCACCAGCTCGCCTGCCCGCCCGCGCGCCCACCTATCCACCCGCCCGCGCGCTCACCTGCACGCGCCCACCGTAGTCCCCGTTGGCCTGCAAAGGCTTTGATGAATACATGAAGGAACTAGTAGTGGGGCTAAGTCTGTGGAAAAAATGGGTGCAATGGCCAAACCAGACTGTTTCATAACTTGTGATGGCAAAAACCTCACCATAAAAACTGAGAGCACTTTGAAAACAAAGCAGTGTTCTTGTGTCTTGGGAGAGAAATTTGAATAAACTACAGCTGATGGCAGAAAAACAGACCGTCTGCAACTATACAGATGGTGCACTGGTTCAACATCAAGAATAGGTTGGGAAAGAAAGCACAATAACAAGAATTACATTAGACTGCACTAAATAATTCAAACTCCTCAGATACTGGCATTTAACACAATTATTTATTGTGTTATTATAAGTCACAGTTTGTCATTTTGTTTTTATTTTGATACTTGTCTAAATTGTCTTCTTGATATGTATAGAATTTGCATTTGTATTTTTTAATTAAATCATAGCTGTGTACATTAATGCAATCATGGGATACAATGTGCTGGTTTTATATAAAGTTTGAAATACTTTCATTGAACTGGTTACCATAGCCTTCATGGCATTTTCTTAGTTATTATGTTCAGACATTTATATTCTGCATTTAGTAAGTTTCACCTATACCCTTCTTTGATGCGCCTTAGGTGTGGCCCCACAAATTAACCTCCCTCCACCCATCCTCCCCCCTCCCCGGAATTTGTATTTTAGTAAAATATAGACATTAGGACTAAAAGTAGACATTCTAATGCCAGATAATTATTTTATTTCAGAAATCCTACAAGTATACTTTGCCAAGAACCTAAGTTTGATTTAGTCATGTTAGACTTTTTTTAAAAAATTAAAAAATGGGCTGGGCGCCTGTAGCTCAGCGGCTAGGGCCCCTACCACATACACTGGAGCTGGCAGGTTTGAACCCAGCTGGGGCCTGCCAGACAACAATGAGAATAACAACAACAACAACAAAATAGCTGGGCGTTGACAGGCGCCCATAGTCCCAGCTACTTGGGAGGCGGAGGCAAGAGAATCAATCACTTAAGGCCACGAGTTGGAGGTTGCTGTGAGCTGTGACGCTACAGCACTCTACCGAGGGCGACATAGTGACATAGTAAAATAAAAATGGCGCTAGCTCCTAGTTTTTCTTTTCCCCCGCTTCCATGCCTTTCATAGTCCTTACCAAATGCTCTCTTCCTTAATTTCTAATGCAATTTTTTTCAAATTTCTTCGCCTGGTGCCGTCAGGGATCCCTGAGGTTCCCGGCCCGGCGCTTCAGGTTCTTCAGACCCCTGGCGGCGGTGGCTCCGCGGCTCAAAGCCCCGCTCCCTCCGCGCGAATTTCTAATATTTTTAACAGATGAAGTTTATATGAAATGCCATGTTCTAACACTAGCTTCTGAGAGCAAGCCCCCAAATTAAGATTCTGTCTATAATAAAATAATAGCTACCATGTATTGATTGATTACTATGTGACGGACATAACCATTTCGTATATGTTATCCCATTTAATCTTCATAATTATTGTTTAAAATGAGGAAATGTTAGGCTCAGAAAGGCTAACTAACTTATGTGGGGTCATACACCCTGCCCTTTCTAACTCTAAAGCCTTTTAGTCTAATCATTATGACGCACATACTTTAAAGATGGTTTGGAAATCTAGCTACAAAATCTAAGTACCCATACTAACTACACTGGTGACTGGAACCAAATGATCCCTTTTATTCCCCACCAGGATAAATGAATATGTAGGCAGTTTCTTTGCTTAGATAGGGAAGCAGTTTTAACATTGGCCCTTGTGAAGTCGCAATGTCCCAGAAATACTATGCCAAACATTTATAACTTGTATAAAAATTCCACATCCCCATATCAGCCACCTCAATAACACCCTAAATGTTAACTGGCTCTACTTCTGTAGGATTAAACATAAAAGCCGCATGGGGAAGGAACTGCTTGGCGAGTGCCAGCCTTGGTGGGTCCCCTCCCGCGACCAGGCGGTCGGCTCTTCCCAACATATGGGGCCGTGGGCGGCGGTAGGCCGCCGCCACCGGGTCGGGGAAGCCGCGCAGTGGTTCCCGCTGCAGGACCAGAAGGGTTTCTTTAAAAAACAAGAACAACACACATGCGAAAAATGAAAATTCAGCTAGAAATAACGCAAACCCGTCATAAATCGCAAAGAAAACCAATTCGGAGACAGCATGGGTGACAAAATGGTCTATTGTGTCAATTTCAGACCAATTGGGGAGCCCCTTTAGTTTTCCCCCCCTTCTCCTGTTTCAGGTTCATCCCCTTGGGTATCCGATGTCCAGAGTGTCAAATTGTCTCTCAGCAATTGCATTATCAGAGTGCTATCCTTGTACGATTCTTCGCTGAGTGTGTCGAGCTCGGCAATGGCTTCATCGAAAGCCGTCTTGGCAAGAGAGCAGGCTTTCTCCGGGGAGTTGAGGATCTCGTAAAAGAAAACAGAGAAGTTCAGGGCCAGTCCAAGTCTTATAGGATGTGTTGGTGGCATTTCTTTTTTGCTGATCTCGAAGGCGTCCTGGTATGCTTGTTGAGACCTAGCCACAGTTCCCGACTTGTCATCACCAGCGGCGACCTCAGCCAGATAACGATAATAGTCTCCCTTCATTTTCAGGTAGAAGACTTTGCTGTCTGGCTGGGAAGCGCTGGGGATCAAGTACTTTTCCAGAAGAGATAGTACCTCGCTGCAGATGTCTCTTAGTTCGGTCTCAATGGTCTCTCGGTAGTCTTCGGCCATCTGCTGCTTTTTCTCGTTGCCTTCCGCCTTTTGCTCGATATTGGAAATGACCCTCCACGATGACCTACGGGCTCCCACGACATTCTTGTAAGCGACTGAGAGAAGATTTCTCTCCTCGTTGGTTAACTCAGTCCCTTGCTCAGTCACAGTCTTCATACAGGCTACCATGTCATCATATCGCTCAGCCTGCTCGGCCAGTTTGGCCCTCTGAACAAGGTCGTTTCTGTCCATGACTGGATGTTCTGTGTCAGGTGTGGGTGACAGCAGACGAATGGACGGGGCTCAGCAGTCTGTGGGTGGTGGCAGCTGTGAGGCTGAGACTGTGCTGGTTTACTCCGTGTAGCTGACTAAATCCCCACCCCGCCCTCACGGGGGTATTATGAAGTCACGTCCGGCCAAGCTGTGTCACAATAGAGAATTCTATCAGCAGAGGCAGACGTGATTTATCTGACCTTTGACCCTCAACGTATAAGAAAGATTAGCTAAACCCTGAACATCATCTCTGAAGTAGAATTCAGTTATTCTTAACAGCCAGCATCAGGCACCCAGAATCCTCTACACCAAAGGCTGGGAGAGGATAGTTTTAGAGACCAGACCAAGTCTTTGGCACAGATATTAAGGATGGAAGCTATAAACCTTACTGGGTTTTTTATGTCTTGCTTATTTGAGGTTGAGGAGTATGTTTTTACTATCTTTGCTCATTCATATCAGTTGAAAGCTTTTAATTTCACCAATCACAATCCATTTTTAACATATGCTAATGTATAAGGTAGCCACTATTCTAACCAATGAAAATCCTCTTCTGATACGAAATATGGTGATTAGTAAGACATCTGAACATGATTAAAGACAAGGATAGCAAGTGTGTTTGTGATTATTGCCTCTGAGGGAAGAGTGTCCTCAATGAAAAAGTAATGTCTGACTATCCCGTGGGTGAGGATTCCTGGTTAGAAAGCATGTGCTATATGTTGAATTATTTTAAGTTAATTACAATTATAAAAATTTCCTACTATGATTATTAGGAATTCAGCTGCTATGAAATGGAAAATAAGAAGGGATAAATGGAGAGAAAGGAAGCTCATTTATATTCACTGCGTTTTTGCTTTTTATGTAACTGTATTTTTTTATATAGATCTACTGCATTAATTTACAATGTCATTGACTTAAGAAAGTCAGAAAAAAGGCAAATTTACTTGTCAAAAACAAATCAGTTCTAAATTACCATACTCCTCGCTTACAGCAGTCTCTCTTGGAGTGGCTTGCCAAAACAAAATATACCCTGTATTTGTATTCAGTATTCTTCCAAAGAGGGGTTCTGGAAAATATGTTTTTGTCCATTGATGTTTTAGGTTCCCTTTGTGATAGATTGTCTTACTGAGCACTTATATGTTTATTCCCAACTTATTCCATCTCCAAATATAGAATATATGCATATATATAATTCTATATGCTATTATAAAAATATACTTTTAGTAGGACATGCAGTAATAACATATAGTCACACACACACACACATGCACAGATACACACAATATATTTTTTCAGAAAGGTTTTTTGCTTGTTTGTTTTGAGACAGAGACTCAATATGTGTCCTGGGTACAGGATAACTTTCAGAGGGCCATAGCATCATAGTTCACAGAAGCCTCAAACTCTTGGGCTCAAGGGATCCTTTGCTTCAGCCTCTCAAGTAACTGAGACTACAGGAACCTGCCGTAATGCATGGTTAGTTTTTCTATTTTTAGTAGAGACAGGGTCTCGCTCTTGCTCAGGCCAGTCTGTCTCAAACTCATAAGCTCAAGAAATCCATCCACCTCAACCTCCCAGAGTGCTAGGATGCTAGGCATGAGCCACCACATCTGACCTCCAGAAAGATTTTAATATGTCTCAGCTTTTACAATTAGTGAGAATTCCTGTGAGTCTTATGTATTTTTCCCCTTTAATTTGAAATACGCTGTTGACAAATGACCTGGCCTTTCTGTTGTTTATACTGAAGATACAGGAATGCATTGTCATGGGGCTGAATTTTTTTTTCCCCCCGCAGTTTTTGGCCGAGCCTGGGTTTGAACCCGCCACCTCTGGCATATGGGGCCGGCGCCCTACTCCTTTGAGCTACAGGTGCTGCCCGGGGCTGAAATTATTAACGTGCATAAAGATTCCATTTTTCCTTTTCCTCCAGACACATGAAAATATTCTATTTCCTCTTCACCCCTTGATGTTGGGTATGGCCAGTGATTGTTTCCGTCGTTGTCGATTGGTAGGCACAGATGACATGTGTCACTTTAAGGCTTGAGCATTTAATTGTTGGTTGAAGACCCTGCAGGCCCACTGTTCTACTGATGTGGCAAATAAGGGAACATGTGTCAATCTGAAGGCCCTTTTGTTCTAGAGCTCTCAGTATCCACAGTGAATAGATAGTGTCTATTCTATCTTTATGATTCAGGAGCTCTAGAGTTCATCTACCTAGAATTCTCTACCAACTCCTGTATCCCTGATTTTTAAATACTCAAGGAAAATGGATAGATACCCAGGGAATAAATTAAAAAGTAATTGATGAATACAAACCTAACTCTTTGTATAATGTTCACTCCAAAATGCTGTTACCATTATCCAGAAAGTTAAAATACTATGACACTTTAACCTCTAAATCAGTCAGTTTAAGAGATACTGAGAATACTGTTTTCAAGAGATTAATTGAAATCAAACCTTTGGGCTGGCATAAGAAAAATTATTACATGATTTTAACTTTCAGAGCAATAGTCATCTATATGCAAGTTATCAGTAGCTGATTGGCTCCAATTATTTCTTCAAACATCTAAGAAAGACAAACCATAGACATAAAAAGCTCTTGCTCATTTGCATATTCATAATACCTCAGTGAATCACCAGGACTGGCACTGATGCTGCCTGAATATTAATGCAGGGCCAAAAGCTGAGCTGAAGGGCAAAGCAATATATAGAAACAAACTGCAATTTCCCTCCGGAATTCACAATTTAACTTAAAAGTGGACAGCTTTTAAACCATTTATCATTATTATTACTATCATTATTATTATTTCATCTCTTTGACAAGATTGTTCTACATTTCTTAGAGTGTCTAGTCATAGCGGTGCAGGATTACTGAACATCTTTTATTTGTATTTTAAGCCAGGTTTGATCATACAGTCTTCTTTTATACCCGAAACTACAAACTACTCCAGCTTACATGCTAAATACCTACACGATATGCACCCAAAAAGGAGAAACCCAACTTGTACCCTGCATTCAGCCGAAGGGCATCTATTTTTATATGCTTTTAAAACTTCAAATTTGTGAGCTGTTAAAAGTGCAGATAGTTAAGTACCTCTGCTTCATTTTTCTACTCCCTTTGCCCTTTAATTTCTCATAAAAACCTCTGTCTCCTGACCCCACCCTTTGCTACAACTCTAATGAGCATTCCTGCCTCGGCTTCATTGGGGAGAGCCACACATTGAGGCTTTTGGATGTAATGTTTGCAATTCATTCTGAGAGATGCAGCAGAATATTTGTGGAAGGATATGTAGGAGGGAGATATGTATTTGAAGTTTGCATGTGTGATGTATTTGTAGCCTCGCCATTACATTTATACATCTGTGATCACAAGATTGTTTATTATAGGATTCTGTTTTCCTTGGAGAAGTGGCAGATTAGACAAAACTCCCCCCCCAATTTGCATTTCCTTTTCTTGAAGAAGGTGCTGTCTGCCAACATCAGTATCAGAAAACAAACAAGGGTAGATGAAACATTATTTCTTTATGAACAACCTCAGGTTTAGAAAACAGAGTTCTGTACCTTACTGATTATCATACTGCTTGTATTTATTTATTTTTATTGAGACTCTGTTTTAAATGAAAGTAAATAATAGCTAGTTTTTATTGATCATGTGATGTTTCAGTCAATTTTTGCTACATAACAAAGTATCTCCAAAATTCAGTGGCTTAAAACAGTAAACTGTTATGGCTCATGTGTCTATGGGTTGCCTGGGTTTTAGCTAATCTAGGATAGGCTCAGTTTATTTCATTTTCAGGCTGTGGGAGCTAGAACAGACCTGCTTCTCACTGTAGATCTATGGGTTGGCTGGAGTGACTCTGTTTCATTAGTGATATTAACAAAGTAATATTCTATTCTTGGGGTTAGCAAAGGAACAAGTGTGTAAATGGAACATACGAGGCTCTAAGACTTAGGCTAAGATCCAGGACACTCATTTTCCATTTATACTATCAGTCAAAATCAAATAGCAGGAAGATATACATTATCCCTTTAGTGAAAGGAATTGAAAAGTCATATGGCAAAAGAAGGGGTGAAAAATTGAAACCAATAATGTAATCTACTACTCACACCATGCCTCGTACTCCTTTTTTAGCGTGTTACATATATCATGTCATTTATTCTTCAGAGCAGCCCCACATATTACTGTCATCATTATTTTTCAACCAAAAAATCGAGGCATAGAGAGGTTAGGTAACTTGGCTGGTATCGCACTGTCAGCATGTGGTAAAGCAAAGGCTGACCCCTAAGCAGATCAGGAACACTAAGTACATTTTCTCAAATACTTCATCCCACCTGGTTTCAAAGAATCATTTCTATATTTAGTGAAGAGATTGTGAAGGTGTGGAATATAATTTTCAGTCGTTATTATAATGATAATGAATTAGAATAAAGTGTAACAAAAATTCTGCTGAAATCTTCATTTTGAAGTCATCTTATCTTTAAAATTCACTTACACATGAGACAAAATAAGAATAATATTCTCAGCAGGGAAGAACCACAGGACAATTAATGAATTAAATCTCCATTTATAGTTCTTTTATGATAAATAATTATTCCTTAGAACAAGAAAGACCCTCTTCATTGACAACAAACACCTCATATAAAAGTTATGGCTGATTCTCTTTTATTAAAAATGCATACCACACACTGGTAGTTTTGTAGACTCTAATACTGTTAATTAAAATCCAAAAATAGCTGTAATAATGACAACAGAACTTTAATGAACAATGATAATTGCTTCAGTGGTAGTAGAAACATAACCAGACACCTAATTGGTGCATTTTCTGATTGTCTTATTGGTAATCAGTAGTAATGTGGTCTTAAAATATGTATATACTTTTATGGTTTTATGATTTTTCAGATTTTCATTTATTTTTTTATTTTTATTTTTTTGAGACAGAGTCTCATTTTGTCGCCCCTGTAGAGTGCTCTGATGTCATAGCTCACAGCAAACTCTAAACTGTTTGGCTCAAGTGATTCTCTTACCTCAGCCTCCTGAGTAGCTGGGACTACAGGCACCCACCCCAGTGCTCAACTATTTCTAGAGATGGGGTCTTGCTGTAGCTCAGGCTGGTCTTAAACTGATGAACTTAGGGGATCCTCCCACCTTGGCCTCCCAAAGTGCTGAGAATACTAGTGTGAGCCACCATG
Organism: Perodicticus potto; assembly: GCA_963574655.1. Lineage (NCBI taxonomy): Eukaryota > Metazoa > Chordata > Mammalia > Primates > Lorisidae > Perodicticus > Perodicticus potto. Next base: position 14,625 of record CAUYRH010169026.1, read on the forward strand.
CCCAGCCCAGATTTTCATTTATTGATTAACAGTTGTCTTCAGAAACCTGAAGAGGTTTAGTTGAATCCAGAAAGCAGGTCTATACCCCAGAACTAGAGCTAATTCTAAACTGCCTTCATACTGTTCTTCATTGTATAAAGTGTGGCTTAGTAAATAGCACAAATTGTTAAAAGAATGTAATGTTCTGTACTAAATATCAAAACAACATGGAAAGATTAAAAATTATGGGCACTAACATTAATTTCATCTCTATGTCACAGTTTCCTCCCCAGGGTTAAGGCATACACAGGGAATAGACAGATTTTGTTTTGGAGTAAGATCAGTATCCATAGAAATTGGAATCCTAAAATAGTGAAATGAACGTCTATGTGTAGTTTATTTGAAAGAAAATATATAACCCTGTATTAGAGAGACATTGTTGTGTTTTTTGAAATTAAAAATTGTACTGAATCTCACACTTGGTCCACTTCCCTTACCACACACTGAAAACATTTCAGCATCTTATTAAGTGCAGATTGGAAGCCAGGAAGCTGAGAGCGTGTCTGAGTTTGTTTTGTTTGTTCTGTTGAGGGAAAAGCATGGTATGTAATGAATAGCCAGTAAATATTTTTGAGGAATGCAGTATTATGAGCTTTTTTCACCACTAGACTCGAGCAGAACTGGGTTCTTAATAGTCAAATGACCCTGCTCAAGTTATTTTATACAATAAAGGCCAGTTCTATTTTTTTTTTAATCTGTAAAAGTGAGGATAAAACCTA